>JAJOZX010002157.1:630000-699772 GCA_023014485.1 Bathynomus jamesi | reverse complement strand
GTTTTAGCAGAGGAGGGTCCTCCAAGATATTTTAGAAGTGCATCCCAAACGATATAAATAAATGTTATCACGTGAAGCAAACATGATGACACACAGTTGCTTCTGTCATTGTAAATAACTTATTACTGTCACATGCCATTCATTTTATTTAGGGTTTGTATTTCTTTATTGTGTATTTTCCAGATTATTGTCACATTTTTGTTAAAAAAAAAGTATAATTCAATGAAAAATTAAATCATTCGAATATTTATATAACCTCATTTCTAGGGAAATTTTGTTGGGTGTTCATGGGATAATTAAAAATGTAGAGTGGTCACACTGATAAGTCCATGTTAATAACAGCAGAAATCAGTTAAGCCGAATATTAAAACTAAACGCCTATAAACCTTACACGTAGCCATAAAGGGTAGATTATGGTGAGGGTGAGGGTTTTAAACTAAAAACCCAAAATCTGACAACACAAACATGAAGCAGACAAATTTTAGAAGTCATTTCAGCAAAAAAAGAAAAAATTGATGATTTTTGCCTAAAATAGCGGATTGCCCACTTAAAGTAGCAAACTTACCTTGATTTTACAGTTTAAAAAGGTAACGTTAGATATAAGAATGAAACTTATATAAAATGTTCATGACATACCTCTATTTGTCGATCGCATCTCCCCTTCCTCTTTTCTTCTCTTTCTTCCCTGTGCACCTGACAGCTTTGTTCTTTTCAACATGATGCTCGGCCAGACACGACTCACTGTAAACTAGAACACGTACGAAATTGTGGAGTGGAGAAAAATCCGTCACTAGCTACACTCTAATTTACTCTGCTTGATTTTAATAATTATAAACAGTTTCAACTTATACCTATTTCATTGCTTGTTTATTTTAATGAAATAACTTTTAATTTAGTTTCATAAATTGATTTTTACAAACAAAATTGATACCTATCACCAAAGATAAATATCTATCTCCAACCGGGGTTGGTGAGACCGTGAGTTGGTAAATTTCTCGAGCCCCGGACTGGAGCCTGTTTGAGAAAAAACAAAAAACGAGCGTACTACGTCCCCCCGCCACCAATTGGCGCCCTAGGCGGCCGCCTATATCGCCTATGCCCAGGACCGCCACTGCCCTAGAGTTACCTTTCACAGTTTTCATAAGGAAGGCAAGCACCTATTCTAAACTCTGATTCCTAACATGTTTTGACAAGCCAAACAAATGCAGGACTCTATACGTTACATCATGTCATAAATGAGCCCTTTATTTCTGATATTTCATTGACATTATTAGAACGATAGTTACTTACCTTTATAGTTCCTTATAAATTTTATTTCAAATTTTTCATCAATTCTTTCTTTTAATTCAACATCACCTTTTAGTATCTGGTGAATCTCATAGTGCTAGTGTCCCCGAACAACTGATACAATGAGAAAACGAACGGAACGGATATTGTTGCAGCCATTTACCCTTGGCCCCTCCCCTCCCTCCTGCCAAAAAAAAAAATAAAAAAATGGTTTCACATTTCTCAAACCTCACCCAAACAGACACCAACTTATTTATGTTATCTTGCCCAACTATAGCTACAGCTTTTTTTAGCAAGATTTACAAAGATAGGAACCAACAATTCTGCATTTCAAGGCTATTACACAACAGGTTTTATGTTAGATACTTTAAAAGATTTTCCCAAGTATCCTTCAAACATTTATTTTTTATGAATACAGTCAAAAGATATATATTTGAGAGCATTTTGTGAATAAAGAGGTTTTTCATTTGATTCAAGAGATATTCATTAGCTTCGGTAACCACAAAATTTAGAAGCAAGAAAATGGTTACCATAAAAGTTTTGAGCCTCGTTAAGGATTTGTACTGACCTAGTGAAAACCTCAAATTTGACATCTTGCCATAAAAATTCTTGATTTAGGGGCTCTTACGAGACTTGACATATCTAACTAAAATGATTTAAGTAAAAACTAAAAGAAATACCAAGACAGATCAACTATCAACAGCCAAATGATTGAGACCCTACAACTCGCCTTCACTTGGAAAAAGTATAAATGTCTTTATAAACTTTCAAGCTTAAATGGTATACTGTATTTTCTTTTGAATACAATCCCAATACCCTCAAATCTCAACAGTTTAAGAATCCTAACTCTGTGGATATTAAAAATATTCAGTAAAATACCATACAACCAAAGAAATGTGGTAAATTTAGGTCAACTCTGTCATCTACATGTATTAGCTTTTAATAAGTTTTATTCTTCTATTTATGAATAATAACAGACAAGATTTTCAATAATAGTGGGGTTGGAGGAGGAAAATTCCAATCCCCTATTGCCAGTCCCTTCCCATGAAAACTAAAATGAGCTCTTGTCCCCTCCTCTCAAAAATTTCTAATGCGAGGTTTATCATCATTGGTAAAAGTCCAGAATCGAAACACAGTTCAGAAACCAAGTCCAAAATTACTGACAACCCAACTTAACATAATTATCACTAACGTAATATAAACTCTCTCTGAACTGCACCTGTATTCTAGAATTTTGCCATATCATTTGTAAAACTTTGAAACTTGTTATAGTTTAAACAGTATAGGAGTTCCCTACATCTTTTCAATCAAGTGGAGCAACATAAAGTACTACCTATATTCAAAGGTGGGCAGGACCGAGTTCCAAAAGGACCGAATTCCAGGAACTCGGTCCTTAAAGCGGGAAAGTCGGTCCTTTTCTCAGTGAGGACCGAAATGAGGAGCGACGGTCCATTTTTAAGCAATTCCGGACGGTCTTTTTTAGTGATTTTAGTGTGTTTAGTGATTATTTGAAGCTCTAAAGAAGATGGATCGTTTCCTCCAGAAGACTCAGAAAGAGACTGAGACTGAACTGAAACTTGTTTCAATACCTGGCACCATCCAGTGCCGCCGTGGAGAGGCTCTTCTCTTTGGGGAAGGACGTCCTCAAGCCGAAAAGGTCAGGGCTCAGTGACAGCCATTTTGAAATGCGAGTCTTCTTGAAGGGAAACTCAAGCATTTAACTTAATAACTTTTTTTCATCATTTATGTATTGTATTAATTATAATTTACGTTAATAAAATTAAAGATTTCCGGTGTCTTTAATTTCATTTTTGATTTTAATAAAATTGTTCACTTATATTATATATAAGGACCGAGGACCGAGTCGTTCCTAGGTCCTATCTTCAGAAAGGACCGTGACCGGGACCGTCGGTCCACTTTGAGGCAAGGACCTGGACCGGGACCGTCGGTCCTTTTTGAGGCCCGGGTGCCCACCTTTGCCTATATTCTTTTTGTTTCATTAATAGGCTATACGATACATTGAACAAGAAAATGTAACGAGCCTACATTCAACGGACAATTTACCAGGGATGTACCAATATATCAGTATCGGTGATGTCTGTAGATTTTTAAAAATATCGGTATTGGCCGATATTTCAAAAGTACGATTTCAACAAAATTATGAATAAAATACTATTTAGAGGATTAAATTTCCAATATTTTATTGTTTTATCACTTCACATAACACGTTATTTTTTCACAAGGGTTAAGTTCTCGTGTAAAAATAGCAGCTCCTCTGTATGTTCAGGAGAGAGCCGATTTCTAGCAGCACTGGCAATGTTTCCTCCAATAATAGGGATGGAAAATAACCGAAAAGTGTAAAACTGGTTTTCACCGTCACTATATTCTTAAAGCCGGTTTTCACCGGTTTTCACCGATGGATTCTGTATGCTTTTTAGGGAGGTAAATGATCAAAATATTAAACAGAAATAAGGTTTTAATTGATTCAATCAAGTATGTGTAACATTTGAATTAAAAAGTTTATTATCAAACTTGATTTTTTAAATAACATTTGAGAAAACAAAGAGCATTAAGTGTCTGATCTGACATTCTTGATTGAATCTTTGTGACGAATAAACCAGCAGCTGAAAACACACACTCGGACTCTACGCTGGTGGCTTTTATTGTAAGCAACGCCTCGTACATTCGATCCAAATTTTCGCTTCTATTCAAAGTAGCTTCAAAATATTTGAATTCATTGTTTACGTCAAAGGTCAGTAGTATAGCCGAAAAAGGGGAGAGTGCAAGAATGTTGCAAAGGGGGATGGGGTTGTTGCAAAGGGGGGTGGGGGTGTTGCAAAAAAATTAACAAAAAAGAAAAAAAAAGAAAAAAAAAGAGTACTGGCCTTTGTTGCCAACCGTGGTTGCAAGGGACATGCAACTTGGAGGCGGAGTTCTCCCCCAAGCTATTCCCCCCAAAGGACCAGAAAGAAGGAGGAGAGGTGTTCACCTGGCAGGAGCCAAGTGCATATTAAGACTTCAGCCGAGTAGGCGTTGTTTTATAGGCTCCTAATCAGCCGTGAGTTGGTAAATTTCTCGAGCCCCGGACTGGAGCCTGTTTGAGAAAAAACAAAAAACGAGCGTACTACGTCCCCCCGCCACCAATTGGCGCCCTAGGCGGCCGCCTATATCGCCTATGCCCAGGACCGCCACTGCCCTAGAGTTACCTTTCACAGTTTTCATAAGGAAGGCAAGCACCTATTCTAAACTCTGATTCCTAACATGTTTTGACAAGCCAAACAAATGCAGGACTCTATACGTTACATCATGTCATAAATGAGCCCTTTATTTCTGATATTTCATTGACATTATTAGAACGATAGTTACTTACCTTTATAGTTCCTTATAAATTTTATTTCAAATTTTTCATCAATTCTTTCTTTTAATTCAACATCACCTTTTAGTATCTGGTGAATCTCATAGTGCTAGTGTCCCCGAACAACTGATACAATGAGAAAACGAACGGAACGGATATTGTTGCAGCCATTTACCCTTGGCCCCTCCCCTCCCTCCTGCCAAAAAAAAAAATAAAAAAATGGTTTCACATTTCTCAAACCTCACCCAAACAGACACCAACTTATTTATGTTATCTTGCCCAACTATAGCTACAGCTTTTTTTAGCAAGATTTACAAAGATAGGAACCAACAATTCTGCATTTCAAGGCTATTACACAACAGGTTTTATGTTAGATACTTTAAAAGATTTTCCCAAGTATCCTTCAAACATTTATTTTTTATGAATACAGTCAAAAGATATATGAGAGCATTTTGTGAATAAAGAGGTTTTTCATTTGATTCAAGAGATATTCATTAGCTTCGGTAACCACAAAATTTAGAAGCAAGAAAATGGTTACCATAAAAGTTTTGAGCCTCGTTAAGGATTTGTACTGACCTAGTGAAAACCTCAAATTTGACATCTTGCCATAAAAATTCTTGATTTAGGGGCTCTTACGAGACTTGACATATCTAACTAAAATGATTTAAGTAAAAACTAAAAGAAATACCAAGACAGATCAACTATCAACAGCCAAATGATTGAGACCCTACAACTCGCCTTCACTTGGAAAAAGTATAAATGTCTTTATAAACTTTCAAGCTTAAATGGTATACTGTATTTTCTTTTGAATACAATCCCAATACCCTCAAATCTCAACAGTTTAAGAATCCTAACTCTGTGGATATTAAAAATATTCAGTAAAATACCATACAACCAAAGAAATGTGGTAAATTTAGGTCAACTCTGTCATCTAC
This sequence comes from Bathynomus jamesi, assembly GCA_023014485.1. Taxonomy (NCBI): domain Eukaryota; kingdom Metazoa; phylum Arthropoda; class Malacostraca; order Isopoda; family Cirolanidae; genus Bathynomus; species Bathynomus jamesi. The sequence continues at coordinate 694,195 of JAJOZX010002157.1, read as the reverse complement.
ATGTATTAGCTTTTAATAAGTTTTATTCTTCTATTTATGAATAATAACAGACAAGATTTTCAATAATAGTGGGGTTGGAGGAGGAAAATTCCAATCCCCTATTGCCAGTCCCTTCCCATGAAAACTAAAATGAGCTCTTGTCCCCTCCTCTCAAAAATTTCTAATGCGAGGTTTATCATCATTGGTAAAAGTCCAGAATCGAAACACAGTTCAGAAACCAAGTCCAAAATTACTGACAACCCAACTTAACATAATTATCACTAACGTAATATAAACTCTCTCTGAACTGCACCTGTATTCTAGAATTTTGCCATATCATTTGTAAAACTTTGAAACTTGTTATAGTTTAAACAGTATAGGAGTTCCCTACATCTTTTCAATCAAGTGGAGCAACATAAAGTACTACCTATATTCAAAGGTGGGCAGGACCGAGTTCCAAAAGGACCGAATTCCAGGAACTCGGTCCTTAAAGCGGGAAAGTCGGTCCTTTTCTCAGTGAGGACCGAAATGAGGAGCGACGGTCCATTTTTAAGCAATTCCGGACGGTCTTTTTTAGTGATTTTAGTGTGTTTAGTGATTATTTGAAGCTCTAAAGAAGATGGATCGTTTCCTCCAGAAGACTCAGAAAGAGACTGAGACTGAACTGAAACTTGTTTCAATACCTGGCACCATCCAGTGCCGCCGTGGAGAGGCTCTTCTCTTTGGGGAAGGACGTCCTCAAGCCGAAAAGGTCAGGGCTCAGTGACAGCCATTTTGAAATGCGAGTCTTCTTGAAGGGAAACTCAAGCATTTAACTTAATAACTTTTTTTCATCATTTATGTATTGTATTAATTATAATTTACGTTAATAAAATTAAAGATTTCCGGTGTCTTTAATTTCATTTTTGATTTTAATAAAATTGTTCACTTATATATATATAAGGACCGAGGACCGAGTCGTTCCTAGGTCCTATCTTCAGAAAGGACCGTGACCGGGACCGTCGGTCCACTTTGAGGCAAGGACCTGGACCGGGACCGTCGGTCTTTTTGAGGCCCGGGTGCCCACCTTTGCCTATATTCTTTTTGTTTCATTAATAGGCTATACGATACATTGAACAAGAAAATGTAACGAGCCTACATTCAACGGACAATTTACCAGGGATGTACCAATATATCAGTATCGGTGATGTCTGTAGATTTTTAAAAATATCGGTATTGGCCGATATTTCAAAAGTACGATTTCAACAAAATTATGAATAAAATACTATTTAGAGGATTAAATTTCCAATATTTTATTGTTTTATCACTTCACATAACACGTTATTTTTTCACAAGGGTTAAGTTCTCGTGTAAAAATAGCAGCTCCTCTGTATGTTCAGGAGAGAGCCGATTTCTAGCAGCACTGGCAATGTTTCCTCCAATAATAGGGATGGAAAATAACCGAAAAGTGTAAAACTGGTTTTCACCGTCACTATATTCTTAAAGCCGGTTTTCACCGGTTTTCACCGATGGATTCTGTATGCTTTTTAGGGAGGTAAATGATCAAAATATTAAACAGAAATAAGGTTTTAATTGATTCAATCAAGTATGTGTAACATTTGAATTAAAAAGTTTATTATCAAACTTGATTTTTTAAATAACATTTGAGAAAACAAAGAGCATTAAGTGTCTGATCTGACATTCTTGATTGAATCTTTGTGACGAATAAACCAGCAGCTGAAAACACACACTCGGACTCTACGCTGGTGGCTTTTATTGTAAGCAACGCCTCGTACATTCGATCCAAATTTTCGCTTCTATTCAAAGTAGCTTCAAAATATTTGAATTCATTGTTTACGTCAAAGGTCAGTAGTATAGCCGAAAAAGGGGAGAGTGCAAGAATGGTGCAAAGGGGGATGGGGTTGTTGCAAAGGGGGGTGGGGTGTTGCAAAAAAATAACAAAAAAGAAAAAAAAAGAAAATAAAAGAGTACTGGCCTTTGTAGCCAACCGTGGTTACAAGGGACATGCAACTTGGAGGCGGAGTTCTCCCCCAAGCTATTCCCCCCAAAGGACCAGAAAGGAGGAGGAGAGGTGTTCACCTGGCAGGAGCCAAGTGCATATTAAGACTTCAGCCGAGTAGGCGTTGTTTTATAGGCTCCTAATCAGCCAGAATCAGCCAGTTGGCTGACCAAGGGGTAGTGGTACACCTGAAGGAGAGAGAGACACCTGAAGGAGAGAGAGAGACACCTGAAGGAGAGAGAGGAGTTCTCCCCCAAGTTATTTTCGTTTTCCTAACCTAAGAGGCCTCTAAGGGGTTTTACCAAAGGGCCTGAAAGAGAAGGACCAGAGGTCATTGCTCGGCTGGGAGCCTAGCTTGAATGATTCTTTCATCAGCTTATCGGTCTTTTATAAACCTCTATTCTGGCTGAGTTGCCAGATAGCGCAATGTATTCAGTTGCCAGATAGCGCCATGTGTCCAGAAAACCATATATTAATCATCCATTGTGTACCACAATATATATGACGGTAGTTAATCCAATTAAATTCTGTTTATTAAATAAATAATTTTTACACACAATCTTTATTATTATTAAACCTGGAATTGCATACCTTTCCAGTTTTTTTTTTTGCAATGATCGGATTGCTCTTGCTAGATATATATTATTATGCTTATATATATATATACATTCTTTTAAACATCTTATGTTAGGTATATATATATATAATATATATATAATATATATATATATATAATATATATATATATATATATATATATATATATATATATATACACAAATTCAGAATGGTTCCCTGAGACAATTATATGTTAAACACAGACCGTGCATGGAACAAGGAACTCTTCTGGGAAAATTAAATCCATTATAGTCCGAATAAGTAATGGTAAATGACAAATACCATAGTTTTTCTTTTCATGATTTTAGCCCGACGTGGGCAACGGGTCTCTCGCAAAGAGATCCCATAAATATAGCTTCCCTCACCAGCTATCTGCAAAGCAGACAGGATCCAGCTTTGGGACATGGATCTAGGGTTTAAAGCAAGCCTAGATCCCTACATTCAGAACCTCTATATAAGTAAAAGACTCGTTGCATTCACGTCGGGTTGAATAAATCAAAGAAAAAGGGGGTAACTATTGTATTTTTAGCCAAAAAAAAAAAAAAACCAAAACTTAAACCTCAACCGGGACATTGAGCGTCCACTTTTCAGGGCACGTAACACGTCCGTTTAATATACACAAATTCAGAATGGTTCCCTGAGACAATTATATGTTAAACACAGACCGTGCATGGAACAAGGAACTCTTCTGGGAAAATTAAATCCACTATAGTCCGACCCGTTGCCCACGTCGGGCTAAAATCATGAAAAAGAAAAACTATGGTATTTGTCATTTACCATTACTTATTCGGACTATAGTGGATTTAATTTTCCCAGAAGAGTTTCTTGTTCCATGCACGGTCTGTGTTTAACATATAATTGTCTCAGGGAACCATTCTGAATTTGTGTATATTAAACGGACGTGTTACGTGCCTTGAAAAGTGGACGCTCAATGTCCCGGTTGAGGTTTAAGTTTTGGTTTTTTTTTTTTGGCTAAAAATACAATAGTTACCCCCTTTTTCTTTGATTTATTCAACCCGACGTGAATGCAACGAGTCTTTTACTTATATAGAGGTTCTGAATGTAGGGATCTAGGCTTGCTTTAAACCCTAGATCCATGTCCCAAAGCTGGATCCTGTCTGCTTTGCAGATAGCTGGTGAGGGAAGCTATATTTATGGGATCTCTTTGCGAGAGACCCGTTGCCCACGTCGGGCTAAAATCATGAAAAAGAAAAACTATGGTATTTGTCATTTACCATTACTTATTCGGACTATAGTGGATTTAATTTTCCCAGAAGAGTTCCTTGTTCCATGCACGGTCTGTGTTTAACATATATATATATATATATATATCTGAACTCTTTCAACTAAAGAAGCCTTATGTATAGAATTGGTTGTGTAATAGCTGATATTAAACTCTATCAACATGTTCTGAAAGCACGGCCTATAAATTCCTTCCCATATCCGTACCAAAAATAGCTATATATATAATATATAGTGTTTCACTATAGATGTATAGATGTATATAGGGTTTTACAATAGATGTATATAGTGTTTAACGATTAGAATCAAATATAACTAACTTGAACTTCATTAAACTAGTTAAACTTTTCGAATGTTCTGAAAAGCACGGCCTATAAATTCCTTCCCCATATCCGTACAAAAATAGCTATATATATATATATAGTGTTTCACTATAGATGTATAGATGTATATATGTGTTTAACGATTAGAATCAAATATAACTAACTTGAACTTCATTAAACTTAGTTAAACTTTTCGAATGTTCTGAAAAGCACGGCCTATAAATTCCTTCCCCATATCCGTACAAAAATAGCTATATATATATATATATATATATAGTGTTTCACTATAGATGTATAGATGTATATAGGGTTTTACAATAGATGTATATAGTGTTTAACGATTAGAATCAAATATAACATTAACTTGAACTTCATTAAACTTAGTTAAACTTTTCGAAACAAATAACGTAGTTAGCCACACATAATTCAACCACTTTTAAAAGTTTAACTCCCTACCGGTTTGATTAAAAGTAAAGGCAACTTTCAATATATTTTAGTAATATAACAGAATTAACAAAGTTACCCAATAAATAATTCGTTAGACAGAAAATGAATTTTTATAAGGGATACCCAACTATTTATGAATGTATCAAACAAAATTATATCTATCGGGCAAATAACTTTTAATTCAATCACTGATTGCCCCTCTAAAACCATAACAATACAATTTATTAAGTAGAATATTATGATCTATTACATCAAACACCTTGCTCAAATCCATAAATATTGACATCATTATTTCTTTGTTCTCCTTAGCTATATTTACATTTTTCATAAGATTTCACGAATGCGTCAGGCATAACAGAACTTGTTTTATGCCCTTCTGTTTACAAATATCATTCTCGTGAGACCTTCCCCCAATCCCTGATAAGTATCCCTTCACTCCAAACGAGATGAAAATTTATGAAACACACGAGCCTCATTCCCTGCGAAAAAAAAAAAAAAAATGAAAAAACGAAAATTTACGAAACAAATCATTTAAAGTTGAAATTAGCCAAAACACAATCCTCTATAACGGGGATCGGTCGACTAATGACATCTTTATATTTTCGAAGAACACCTGCTGGTTGAGAGATCTTCCTTCCAGACCACTCTTGATGTGGATATCGCGTTATAAAGTAATAATGTAATTATCAACCGGAATGAATAAAAGTAAAAGCATCTTTCAATATATATTAGTAATATAACAGAAATAACAAAGTTACCCAATAAATAAATCGTTAGACAGAAAATGATTTTTTATAAGGGACACCCAACTAATTATGAATGTATCACCAAACAAGATTATATCTATCGGGCAAATAACTTTTAATTCAATCACTGATTGCCCCTCTAAATCCATAACAACACAATTTATTAAGTAGAATATTATGATCTATTACATCAAACACCTTGCTCAAATCCATAAATATTGACATCATTATTTCTTTGTTCTTGTAAGAAATTAATTATTAAACGCACGCGAAACTGTAATTAATAATTAATGTATTTTTCTAACGAAGACAGTTGCCAGATACCACTTTTTGCCATTATTATGGTGAGTTGTCTCCAACTAAAAGAATTCGTTGTGAACAGCAACTCATAAGACTCTGTAGTTAATCTTATGCGAGGTATGAAAATCAGGAAAAATGCCAAACATGTATTATTTTAAATGAAACTAAACGCATATTAAATTAAAACAAATGAATTTTGTCCTTTTAAGAGAATTAATTATTATAAGAATTTAACTACTCAATGTAAGAAAATAGTTATTAAACGCACGCGAAAATGTAATAAATAATTAATGTATTTTTTCTAACGAAGACTGGTTGCCAGATACCACTTTTTACCATTATTATGGTGAGTTGTCTCCAACTAAAAGATTTCGTTGTGAACAGCAACTCATAAGACTCTGTAGTTAATCTTATGCGAGGTACGGTAGAAAAAATATCTAAGTTGTATCATTATGTAGAACATTACAGTATTCGCTTGAAGGAAGGAGAGGTTGCAACCTCTACTTGCAGAAAAAGCTCTCCATAATTAGTGATTGAACCATTCTTCTTATTTGAGCATACAATTCAGTTCCAGTGAATATTCTTATGGCTCATTTTAATAGAAAATATTGTTTCAGGCACTGTCTCTACATTGTGAACAAAAAAAGAACTACATGTTTAAGTTTAAACGTTATTGTAATCCCTCCAGGAAATCTCTTCAGAGATAATTATGTGACTCTTACATGGTAAATTGGTGTCAATTGTTACTCCAATGAATTTTTTTTTTTAACTTCTATTATGATAATAGGCTTAACATTTCAGTTAATCCAAATATATATATAAATAAATTTATGAAACTGAAAACTTTTAGTATTTCTTATATAATTTAAATTGACTTTGTGCATATAACTAAACAAATATTAAAAATAAAAACCCTTCAATGTACAGTACAGCACTGAATAGAAGCTATTTATAAAAGAAAATGGGCTTTTGGTACAACTTGCATAATTATGATAGAGTCCTAGTCCAAACGTATTTGTCACACAGTTTACAAATTAGTTGACAAATTTATGAAAAAAGTGTGTGGAAACCATTCATGTGCAAAAGTCTTAGTTTGATAAAATATGGTAAATGTGGTACACTAGCTCTTTAGTTAATTTCAAGAAAAATTTAGACACTTTCATGAGTGAAAGAGATAGTTTGTAGATTGTATATCGTGTATATCCTTAGTTTCAGTTTTGTAGGCTCTTTTGGTGGAAGTAAATAGTTGTATATTAATTAGCTAGTTTGAGATTGACATTTTACAAAATTTTATTATTATTAAAATGTAGCTGATGACTTGGATTACCTCAATAGGCCCAAGTGCCTTCATGTTTTCCAAATGAAATGTAATGTAACGTAATAACTTAGCTAAGAATACGGTATACACTATTCACATTCAACAAACTATCTCTTTCATTCATGGAAGTGTCTAAATTTTTCTTTAAATTAACTAAGCCGTACCATTTTAAATTTTTACGTTCAGGTAGCTATTATTATTATTATAGATTTTGGGCATGTGTGTGTTTTTCACACATTAGGATCATCATTCTTTACAATTTTCTAGTTCACGTAATCATTGTATGAAAATTATAAGTATATTTATTACTTTTGACATGTTCCACATACTCTTTAGTTTGAGACTTAAGGTTTTATCCAAAAATCCAGCATGGTTAAGCAAACTTAAATAAAATTTTTAGCCAACATTTCATTCGAAGGTGATATTGCTAGATACTTAAATTGTCATTCATAGGCTCTTGAAAAAATGTAATGAATTTAAAATTAATTACTTTACATGTCACAAATACAAATTTAAGGTATGTCTATAGTGAACTAATCAGATGTTATGTAGACAATAAATAATTGTAGGTCTTGAATTTATGATAATTGTTGTAGGACTCAATCTAATTGCTGACAATTAGAAAAAAGAAAGAATTCAATAGTTTAACCATAAACTAAATAAAATAAACATTTAATTTGGTTTTGTACATATAGCTATTTAGTTTATAGATAGAGACTAAATTTATTTCGCATTAGCTATTTGATAAAACATTTATACATAAATACGAGGTAAGATTGAATCCACATCAACACAAAATTTTAGTCGCCAAAATAACAGTCTGAGCATTGTGTAGAAGCTTCAAATTTGTTATGCCAATACAACTTCTGGTGGGCTTTTCAATTTTGCAAGCTAAAAGGCTGTGGAACAAATAGTTTCTGAGTTACAAGGGCTTAAATATGACACCATTTTGAAGCTTGCATCAATTCCTCCCACTTTTATGACTCTACCATTTTCAAAAGTTTTAGTTCACAGCCGTTTTAATACTCCTAATAATCTCTATGGGTTGTAAATTTATGAGTGAAATAAAAAAATAACCAAAAAAGGATTTATTTTTATTTTTAAAAATTTCCAAAAGTTGATATTTTCACAAAATTTGCAAAATTAACATCAACTTTGAGGCTTAATATAAAGGTGTCCAAAATTAGTCAGGAAGTTGGTACTTCTAGTAAAGAAAGATACATATGTATACAAAAACATATATTAAGGAATAGATCTTAACTCAACTCCATATAGTTTTGCTATTCAAAGAAAAGTACTTTGTGAAAATTCTGAATTTTTTCAAAATTTTGAATTGTTTAAATTTCTTTTTACAACATTGAATTGTAATTTTACTTCCATTTTATTACTTGGTAAGTTAATTCACAAATGTTAAATTAGCTGAAACCAGAAACTGCATGATTAATAACTGCAAAACATGTCCTGGTTTAAATGAATTACGGAGTTGGCTTCTTACCATTTTTGAAAACAATGATTATGACGTGGATGATGAGGTATCCTTTAAGCAGTGGCTTCATACAGACTATACCCAACTGGTCGCAATGACAAAAAGTGTTTCGAATGTAGTAGAAGACATATGTGAAAGTGTAAAAAAGTTGAGAGTACACCATTTCATAGCAAAACCCCAATCAAAATATTTGTCCAACTGTAAAGAAAAATCCCAATGATTCTACAGCATTAGTGCTTGTTGACTTCTCTGAAAACTATAGTTTTATAATTCAGGATGCTGTACAAGGGCATCACTGGGACAATAACCAGGCTACCTTGCATCCGGTAGTCTGCTATCAAAAAGTTGATGGTGAACTAAGTTACAAATTTTTGTGTAATATCAGATTCACTTACACACAACACAACTGCAGTTCATTCTTTTTATGTGAAGCCTTGAAATTACTTAAAAGTCAGAATCCTAAACTAAACCATATTTGTTACTTTAGCGATGGCGTAGCAAGTCAATATAAAAAGTATAAAAACATCATTAATTCAGTGTTACATGAAAAAGATTTCCAACTAACATGTGGATGGAACTTTTTTGTCACCTCTCACGGAAAGAGCCCCTGTGATGGTGTTGGTGGCACTGTCAAAAGGTTAGTTGCCCGGGCAAGTCTACAAGCAACAAGTAAAGGTCACATCACCAATCCAAAAGAGATGTTCGATTGGTGCAAACCTAATATTAATGGTTGTATCAAGCTGAATAATAAATTGTCAATTTATGGCTGTGAGGCCATGGAGTGTTGAAGACAATCAGACTTAATGCCTGAGTACAATAATAAATTCCTGAGTCAGTGCCTAAGCATGTGAATTATTGGCTATAAGTTCATGTTCTTTTTTAATATGTGTTGTTTTATGTAAATTCGTATGTAAACTTATATACAGCCATTGAGGAGGTTAAAGATCACCCTTTTTAAAAAAGACAACTGCCATTATCTTACTCACACAGGAGTCTATAGAAAGGATGCACCCACAACAAAACTTAGGGTTGTGTATAACTGTAGTCTTAAAGATGGCAAAAAGCATAGCTTGAATGACTGTCTCATAGAGGGGCCTAATCTTATTTCAGACCTTGTAAAACTCCTTCTAAGATTTAGATTAGGTGACTATGCAGTTCAAAGTGATATAAGCATAGCTTTTTTGAGAATTCATCTGAAAAAATGACTCTGACAAAGATCAACTAAGATTCTTGTGGTTTAATGATCCATATGACTTAAATAAAGGGTTTAAAACATTTAAATTTAATGTGGTTTTGTTTGGAGCAAATGCAAGTACTATTAATGAATCTGAGACAGTAAGATGTTACCCTTACAAGTTTGCCAAAGTCAGAATAATTGTTATAATCTAATAGTGACTCAACTTTATTTGTGGTTATCATGTTAAATTTTACATTAATTTGTTCTGCTGGCCACATTGTTTCATCCTGAATGAATTCAGGTCCATGAAACCAATTTTTGTTGGATTTTAGTAATTTACAGGATAATCCTCTTGTAAGAAAGTCTGCAGGATTTTGTTTTGTTGGAATGTATCTGAAGGTTATGTCCAAATTTTTGAAGATCACTTCTATGTAGATAACCTTGTAGGATCAACCAAAACAGTCAGAATTAAATGAAGTTTACATAAAAGCAGATAAAATAATGAAAGAAGGTAATTTTGAATTAAGAGAGTGGATCACAAATAATGAGACTAAATCAAAAAATAAAATCAGAAGACAAAGGATTAACAGAACCAACAAACAGGGTGAAAACATTAGGTATGATCTGGGATCAGGTAATGGTGCGGGTGCTTGAGGTGGGTCGGGTACAATCTCCTCAGGCTGCCCTTGTGGCGGGGAAAATATTGTGTGGAGGTAATTATGTGCTGCTTCTAAGTAAACAAAACGGGCTTTATGTAACACAGTGGCAACTAATAATGATTTATGCAAAGATGCACCAGCTCTTCTGGAACGTCTGGATGCAATTTTACCGAGCGATATATTTATCAACTTGTGTGCTTCAAACCCGTTTGGAACATCAGATATCATGTTCACCACCTAGGAATTGGTCAAGGCACAGAGAGCTAACTAACACGACTCTCTACTCTATTTCCAATCTTGTAATGAGTTAAAGTGAAAGTTTCGCCTGCCTTTATACAATGTCATTTTGACGTCATTATCAAGCACCGCGCATGGAATTTCCAGGTAGTAACATGAATCACGTTGCTGTTCTTTCATTTAAAATAATACATGTTTGGCATTTTTTCTGATTTTCATACCTCGCATAAGATTAACTACAGTCTTATGAGTTGCTGTTCACAACGAATTCTTTTAGTTGGAGACAACTCACCATAATAATGGCAAAAAGTGGTATCTGGCAACTCAGTCTTCGTTAGAAAAATACATTAATTATTAATTACAGTTTCGCGTGCGTTTAATAATTAATTTCTTACAAGAACAAAGAAATAATGTCAATATTTATGGATTTGAGCAAGGTGTTTGATGTAATAGATCATAATATTCTACTTAATAAATTGTGTTGTTATGGATTTAGAGGGGCAATCAGTGATTGAATTAAAAGTTATTTGCCCGATAGATATAATTTTGTTTGGTGATACATTCATAATTAGTTGGGTGTCCCTTATAAAAAATCATTTTCTGTCTAACGATTTATTTATTGGGTAACTTTGTTATTTCTGTTATATTACTAATATATATTGAAAGATGCTTTTACTTTTATTCATTCCGGTTGATAATTACATTATTACTTTATAACTTGCGATATCCACATCAAGAGTGGTCTGGAAGGAAGATCTCTCAACCAGCAGGTGTTCTTCGAAAATATAAAGATGTCATTAGTCGACCGATCCCCGTTATAGAGGATTGTGTTTTGGCTAATTTCAACTTTAAATGATTTGTTTCGTAAATTTTCGTTTTTTCATTTTTTTTTTTTTTTTTTCGCAGGGAATGAGGCTCGTGTGTTTCATAAATTTTCATCTCGTTTGGAGTGAAGGGATACTTATCAGGGATTGGGGGGAAGGTCTCTCACGAGAATGATATTTGTAAACAGAAGGGCATAAAACAAGTTCTGAGTTATGCCTGACGCATTCGTGAAATCTTATGAAAAATGTAAATATAGCTAAGGAGAACAAAGAAATAATGATGTCAATATTTATGGATTTGAGCAAGGTGTTTGATGTAATAGATCATAATATTCTACTTAATAAATTGTATTGTTATGGTTTTAGAGGGGCAATCAGTGATTGAATTTAAAGTTATTTGCCCGATAGATATAATTTTGTTTGGTGATACATTCATAAATAGTTGGGTATCCCTTATAAAAATTCATTTTCTGTCTAACGAATTATTTATTGGGTAACTTTGTTAATTCTGTTATATTACTAAAATATATTGAAAGTTGCCTTTACTTTTAATCAAACCGGTAGGGAGTTAAACTTTTAAAAGTGGTTGAATTATGTGTGGCTAACTACGTTATTTGTTTCGAAAAGTTTAACTAAGTTTAATGAAGTTCAAGTTAATGTTATATTTGATTCTAATCGTTAAACACTATATACATCTATTGTAAAACCCTATATACATCTATACATCTATAGTGAAACACTATATATATATATATATATATAGCTATTTTTGTACGGATATGGGGAAGGAATTTATAGGCCGTGCTTTTCAGAACATGTTGACAGAGTTTAATATCAGCTATTACACAACCAATTCTATACATAAGGCTTCTTTAGCTGAAAAGTTTAACTAAGTTTAATGAAGTTCGTTAATGTTATATTTGATTCTAATCGTTAAACACTATATACATCTATTGTAAAACCCTATATACATCTATACATCTATAGTGAAACACTATATATATATATATAGCTATTTTTGTACGGATATGGGGAAGGAATTTATAGGCCGTGCTTTTCAGAACATGTTGATAGAGTTTAATATCAGCTATTACACAACCAATTCTATACATAAGGCTTCTTTAGCTGAAAGAGTTTATATATATATATATATATATATATATATATATATATATATATATCATAAGCTGTTTAAAAGACTGTATATATATAATTATAGTAAACTTATGTCGAAATAAACTAGTTAACCATAAAATTAATTATTTTCTATTATTAAGTTTTCTATGTTGAATTATGTGTGGTTAACTACGTTATTTGTTTCGAAAAGTTTAACTTCAAGTTTAATGAAGTTCAAGTTAATGTTAAATTTGTTTCTAATCGTTAAACACTAAAATAAAATTAAATTTTATAATATGAAAAATAAATATATATATATATATATATATATATATATATACCTAACATAAGATGTTTAAAAGAATGTATATATATATATAAGCATAATAATATATATCTAGCAAGAGCAATCCGATCATTGCAAAAAAAAAAAAACTGGAAAGGTATGCAATTCCAGGTTTAATAATAATAAAGATTGAGTGTGTAAAAATTATTTATTTAATAAACAGAATTTAATTGGATTAACTACCGTCATATATATTGTGGTACACAATGGATGATTAATATATGGTTTTCTGGGACACATGGCGCTATCTGGCAACTGAATACATTGCGCTATCTGGCAACTCAGCCAGAATAGAGGTTTATAAAAGACCGAGAAGCTGATGAAAGAATCATTCAAGCTCGGCTCCCAGCCGAGCAAGGACCTCTGGTCCTTCTCTTTCAGGCCCTTTGGTAAAACCCCTTAGAGGCCTCTTAGGTTAGGAAAACGAAAATAACTTGGGGGAGAACTCCTCTCTCTCCTTCAGGTGTCTCTCTCTCTCTCTCTCCTTCAGGTGTCTCTCTCTCCTTCAGGTGTACCCCTACCCCTTGGCTCAGCCAACTGGCTGATTCTGGCTGATTAGGAGCCTATAAAACAACGCCTACTCGGCTGAAGTCTTAATATGCACTTGGCTCCTGCCAGGTGAACACCTCTCCTCCTTCTTTCTGGTCCTTTGGGGGGAATAGCTTGGGGGAGAACTCCGCCTCCAAGTTGCATGCCCCTTGCAACCACGGTTGGCAACAAAGGCCAGTACTCTTTTTTTTCTTTTCCTTTTTTTTAATGTTTTTTTATTTTTTTTGCAACACCCCCACCCCCTTTGCAACATTACATAATAACTTGCAACATTCTTGCACTCTCCCCTTTTGCGGCTATACTACTAAGGTCTCAGAAGAATCTTTCTTGGGTTTCATTTTCAGTTTGTTCATCTCGCATGTACTCGTTCATAAGTTGATCGTCATCATTTACTTCACGACCTGAGCTGCATTGTGAATCTTCGAGTTTCGAAGCAATTGATTGGACTTGGTCGTCTGTTTCTGAAATCTGGCAAGCTTCTGGAAAAAGCCTCTTAAATGTATGATCCGCATACTTCTTAAGTGCTTGTCTTGAAGGAAAGAGGAACGGTGCTGATGATTCATTTTTCAAGACCGCGGGATTGTGGAGGAAACTCAGCAAGGCGACAGCTTCTTTTTGTCTTCTCGATGAGTAGTGATCAATGAGACACTGACGTAGCTCAAAAGCTAAAGGATTGTTTTTGCTTTCAAATTTATCCAAAATGAACTTCATGGAAGATTCAGCTTTGAGCAAATTTGCATCTTCGGAGCAGAGTCCCTTCAAAACAATTTCCAGTGGACGAAGCGTGTCAAAGAGGCTCTTTAGAGCATTCCATTCTTCATCTGAAATCGTCTCTGTTGAGCGTATCACTCTGAGGGCCTTTGGAATGCAATTTTTGAGTTTCAAAAATCTTTCTATCATGGCCAAAAGACTGTTCCACCTCGTTCTACAGTCAAGGATAAGCTTCATTTCCTTTCCATTAAATTCATCTTTGACAAAATCCTGCAATCTCTCATTTTTCAAAGGAGACTTTCGAAATATGCGGCAGATTTTTCTCACTTTATTTATTACTTTTAAGTAATCTTCTCGAAGTTTTGGAAGAACAATTACGTCATCTATGTCGGACTCAAAAATTGTATCAGTGCATAAAATTTCACACTCATCTTCGCTTAACTCATGTGCAGAGTGTTCATCTACGATGGCTTCATCTTCTGGGGTAGGGTCACTTTCCCCTTCAACTGAATTTTCAGCAGTTTTTGAATACAAGATATCCGAAACCGCGAGATGTATAGCATGTGCAATGCATTGCTGGTGATCAAGTACCATTTCTCTTCCAAATTTGACCATTACCGAGGCACCGTCGGTAGTGCAACCCACGATATGCTTATCTAGGTCCAAGCCAAAGTCTTCCAATCTTTTCCTAACGATTGCAATAGTTTTGGTGCTACCGAGAGAACCATTTATTTTCATGAGACCAAGAGACCAATGTTGATTTTCATCATGAACATTAATATATTTTTGGTTTTGCAAAGATGTATACTCATCCATAGTTAACGAATAGCGGATTCCTTGTCTCACCTGATTCTTGAAGTAGTTGACCAATTCATGTTTCTTTTTCTCGTAAAAACTAAGCACCATTTTTCTGACACCATTATGGGAAGTTGGATGAGGCTTGTCATATTTTATCTTTCTTAGGCTTTCTTGAATGAATTCACTTTTAGCAATTGATTGGAAACTCAGTCCATCTACACACGCAAGTTTCGAAATTTCCTCTTCTATGGACTTTTTTTGCACAAACTCTTCCACTGTTCTTTATTTCTTCAATGGCTGATTAATCTGGTCGATGTTTATGCCATGAATATTTTTCATGTGGGATGATAAACTTGAAGTAGAACCTCCACAACACAAACTTTGTGACATGTCATATTGTCATACACTCTGCTTCTTCTTTATTCTTACGAGTGAAATGATACCAAGCATTTGATTTCTTTGACATGATGGAGTATTAAATCTTAGAATCTTAACTGATCAGTGGGCAATAGGGTGGATCACTTTTCACTTTTTTTTTAAATTATAGCTGGTCAAAGTTTTTCCCATGATTTGGTTCAGTGGAAGTACACTGACACCATTTTTACCAAAATCGATCAATATTTAGGGGTCGCGCATCGACCTTGAAAATTTCAATTTTGGAAATTTGACCAAATTAACAATTTTTTACTGAATAAAGATAAATCATCAAATGACCATATTTTCTGAATCCTCTCAGTGAAAGAAATCCTCTCAGACACTTACCAAGTTGATCGGACAAGTGGTTTAGAAGTTACACTCACCTAGAAATAACATTAAAATTTAAAATACCGTATTTGTCCCCCGTTATGGACGTAATCATAGCATCAGCAGCTGGCGCATCCTAAAATCCCAATTAGTAATTACACACACACGCTCTGTCTATGACCAATATTTTTACTAGTCACAGTTTGCTTTTAACAGATCAACTGTGTCAATTGATTCTTGTTTGATAAGTCTAGACTTTAGTACAATGGATAAACTGTTAACAACCAGGAGTGGGAAGACTCTGAAAGTTACTTATTCTGGAAAAGAGAAAGCAGCAACAACAGCACCACCTTCTCTAAGGTCAGCCACGGACGTCTTCTTAATTGGTCAGCCATCTTCCTCGATCGGTGGTGCCAAATTGCCAACCACCCATCAAGTTCTCCAGTACTTCTTCTATGCCAAGCAGGAAACTACTGACAGGAAGGCCGCCGTAAAAGACACGGTGGCCAATGTTCTGGCATTTTGGAACATGGCACGTATAAAGACGATCACGAGGCGTAACTGCGAAAGAAACTGGAGTTACTGTGGGAAGAGTTGGCGCTCGCTGCAGAAGAGCAAGATGAGAGACAGTGACGCGGGAAAAGGCAGGGAGAAGTTTTCAGAAAATCTGAACAAGCTCTGGGACATCGGAGCTCCCGATGCTATTGAAGAGATACAGAAAAGTCGACTGCTCTCAGACAACAACAAAGAAGAAGATATTAAATTTTATGAGGATCAACGGGGCCTGCGCCAGGCAACAATGAGTGGGAATGATAGTGTTCGTTGTCAAGAGAAAACGGCAACTCTCAAGACAACAATCTCGTGATGAGCCAGGCACCTCAAAAACGAAATTAGGAACCGAAGCTGAGAGCGACGATGAATCTATAGAAAGCAGATCATCGAGCAACTCCGAATCACAGCTAGAACCACCATACCGACAGCCGAGAGAATCAACTGTATCAATCAGCCTTCCTCACCGCATCCTCAATGCACCGGCTGTTATTGAAGTGGGTGATCGCTTCCGGATGTCCAATAATCAGTGTGTATATATATCAGTAATGATCTTTCCTTGACAAAGATATAATAGACGTAACGACGGAAAATTTAGTGATATTTGTCACATAAAAACCATACGCATCCTTGTCAATTTCCTTTCAATTTCGCACATAGGTGGCAAGTGTCGTGGCGGCAGTCCTACGTTCGGCAGATCGGCCCGCAGACCTGGACAAATTCAGTATCGCGAAGGACACGTCTCCGTGGAGGAGTGGCACATCGTTGTGAAGTGTCGACAGCTGTGCAGAAATCTTCGTATCTCCGAGGCATGCTGTCGTCCACTGGGACGGTAAGTAATCAAGGTCAGTTTTGCCTCACCGTGGACGACAGTGAATAACATGTTCCAGTGACGACAGTGGAATGACATATTCCAGTGGACGATAATGGATTGGCATGTATGACATACGTTTCAGGACTCTCCTGGATCATTGGAGCCGCCAGGCGATTCCTCATCTCCGGAGCTCCCCAATGCACAGAAGGAAATTGCTGGCCGTTCCGACTGTTGCTGACGGCACCGGTCTGTCCCAGGCCCAGGCGACCTTTCGTCTCTCAAAGACTGGGGATGCGAGAAACAACGTGATTGGACTGTGCTTCGACACAACTTCCTCCAATACGGGGAGGGTGCAGGGTGCGGTGGTTGGTCCGGCTGGAGAAACATGCTTGGTAAACCGCTCTTCCAGCTGGGCTGTCGCCATCACGTTATGGAGCTCATCGTGGGGGCAGTGGTCATCACCGCGTTTGGAAGAACCACAGCACCAAACTGAACCTGTTCCAGTAGGAGGAAGGTGAATTTCAAGTCTAAGGCGCATTTGTTTTCTCCAATGATTTTTTGCCTTCAGAGCAATTGAGATATCAGCGTCCTTCTACTAATGATGTTAATAGCAGTCGAAAAGGAAACTTCAGTCGTTTCATGCAATATTTTCATAACCCCTTCAGGTGGGACAAGCTCGACCTCTCGACTTATCGCGAGCTGGAGATCGAGCATTTGGCGGAGGTGACGTGGCTGATGGAGCTCGAGATGAGGCAGTCAAGTTCCTCGGCACCGCTTCTGGTCTTGTCAGAGAAGACTACCGAGAAGTGGCGGAGATTACACTCCTGGTACTCGGGGCCCAGCCACGTCGTGGCACACACTTCATGCGCCCAGAAGCCTACCATCATGCGAGGTGGATGGCCAAGGTTGGTATTTGAATTAGAAGTTAAATATTGTATTGCCTTCTGCAAAACAGCCATTTGAAGTCCCTACCATAAAAAAATAAGATAAATAATTTACCATTAAACAAACTTATATGGAGTGGTATCGGTATTTATACATCACAGTGCGTATTCGTTTCAGATCATCTACTACACGAAGCTCCTGATGTTCAGCGGTCAGCTGGAGTTCGACGACGAGCTGGTACAGAAACTTCAGAGTGGTACGATTTACTGCACTCCTCTACGCACCTGCCTGGCTGGCGGCTCCTGTCGCAGCTGATGCCCCGCTGAATGACCTTGTGTTGTACCAGCGTCTTCTGCAGTACAGAGCTGTGGATCGCGAGATTGCAGAGGCTTCACTGGCAGTGATCAGGCGGCACTTGTGGTATCTGAGGCCTCAGACCGTCGTTTTCGCCCTCTGCAGTAACAAAGTGGAAGACACTGTGAAGCATGAGATGGCAAAGAAGCTGTGCCGCCTCGCTGTGCCCGAGGACTTCACGTATGACAACGTCTCGGTTGATGACACGACGCGCCTTCCGGACCTGATCGATGAGTCATCGTGGTTCGTGTTCACAGGCCTGCAGGTGTGCGCGTCTACGTGGCTCACTCTGCCGGTGAATAAGTGGGATCAAGATAAGAACTACTGTGATCTGAAGAATGTCATCTCGCATTTGAAAGTTACCAACGACGTGGCAAAGAGAGGGATAAAAACTGATAGAAGATTACACGAACACTCACAAAGACGAGTCACAGCTGCAGGGTCTTCTTCAGCTCGTGGAAAAGAGCCGGAAAGAACTCGGTGACTTCTTCAAGAAGTCGTCACTTGCCAAGATGACGTAGCGCAGAGAGAAAGGGAGTTAGCAGAGAGAGTACTTGGCGCACGCCTTAAGATGACGTGTGTTCTAACCACGATTCATAGTTTTTGAACCTAGTTAGGGCACCGGAGTAAGTGCCTTTAGTTATATCGGTAAACCGTTTTAATACAAAATACATTTGATCTTTCCTTATTCGTTTTATCTTATCCTAAAAAGCAGACAATGGCAGACAGCATATGGAGGTACGGGGACAAATACGGCATTTTAAATTTTAATGCTATCTCAAGGTGAGTATAACTTCTAAACCACTTGTTCTATCAACTTGGTAAGTATCTGAGAGGATTTCTTTCACTGAGAGGATTCAGAAAATATGGTCATTTGATGATTTATTTATTTAGTAAAAAATTGTCAATTTGGCCAAATTTCCAAAAATTGAAATTTTCAAGGTCGATGCGCGACCCTAAATATGATCGATTTGGGTAAAAATGGTGTCAGTGTACTTCCACTGAACCAAATCATGGGAAAAACTTTGACCAGCTATTTAAAAAAAAGGAAAAGTGATCCACCCTAATGTGCAAT
The DNA here is from genome assembly GCA_023014485.1 of Bathynomus jamesi. Lineage (NCBI taxonomy): Eukaryota > Metazoa > Arthropoda > Malacostraca > Isopoda > Cirolanidae > Bathynomus > Bathynomus jamesi. Next base: position 674,899 of record JAJOZX010002157.1, on the reverse strand, counting down.
CATCCTCACAAACATTCAAGACTGAAGCATCAATTATTTACACTTATAAACAAACAAAAAACGATAAAACGATGCAAAACGTAATTACTGTTTTTAAACGTTTGGAAACGTTTGTTTCATAGAAAATGGACAAAAGTGATCGGAGACTTGCGCAAAAATGTGAAAACCGGTTCTTATCATCGTTTCGGTGACGATTAAAATTTTCATCACCGGTTAAAAACCGGGTTCCATCTCTATCCAATACTGAACAAGATTTCGCTTGCAACTGTTGTTGATGGTGCTCCCAAATCGTGTGCGGAAAATTCATCGACGACAATTCACCGACAATTAATTCACCGACGGACAATTCATCGACAAACATTCACCGACGGACAATTCATCGACGGACAATTTGCCGATGAACGACTCCCCGACACCGTATGACACAAAATGTAAAAACCTACCAACTGGCAACGCTTTTTACCTAACATTACCAACTTACATTGAAATTAAGTTTAGTTCAGTTCGAGTCGAAGCTCCACTCCACTCAGGTAATTTACTGTGATACTTATTTTGATTTATTTTCTTTTTGATATATTTAATTTTAGTTTTATTTTGTGTGTTTTTACTTTTTGCTGCAGTTACTTTACTTTTTTTTAACTGAGATTTTATTCCCTTTTTATAATGTAAGACTTGTATTACTTCTAAAACTATCTTTTTATCATTGGATATGTGTAGGATAATTTAAATTTCATGGATATACACGTTGTCTAAAATGATGGTCTTTTCTTTTCAGTAAATCATTCATCGTCCAGTACCCTTTAGTATGGCGCTACAATTCGTGAGTCAGAGAAAGAAAGAAAAAATCTATACATTAGTGGGCATTTATTCGACAAGAAAAGCAAAATAAAGAGAAAATACATTGGAAATGTGAGCATTATCGGAAAACTAAGTGTCGGGCTCGAGTGACTACGGTTGGTGATGATATAATTAAGCATTCGAAAGAGCACAATCACACTGCAGATGCGGCGAGTGTTGAAGCATCAAGAATTTGTGAGAAGGTTCGTGAGAAAACTAAAAAAACAACTTACTCCCCTCATATGATATTATCTGATGCTTTTGCTGGATGCAGTCAAGCAGCAGTCGAAAACTTCCAAGTACAGAAAGCAGGAAAAGGACAATGAGAAACATTAGATGCAAAAAAACCTCAGGACCGGCCTTCCAACTCATCGCAAAGACATAAATTTTCCTCTGATTATACAAAATTGCCCAATGGAGAAGATTTTTATATTTTGACTCAGGGAATATCGAAAACCGCATTATAGTCTTTGCCACAAAACGAAATCTCCAATTGTTATTTAAAAGCAAACACTGGAACGCCGACGGAACATTAAAGCAGCGCCTTTATTATTCTACCAATTGTACACACTGCATGGCTTAGAAGAAAACCTTTCAATTCCATTAGTGTATGCGTTGCTACCAGACAAATCGGAGGAAACCTATAGGACTTTTTTGGAAAAGATAAAGAACTTTGAGCCTTCATCGACCCCCATTATCAATAACGACAGATTATGAGAACGCAATGATTAAAGCTTGTAAGCATGTTTTTCGCAACACCAAGCAGCGAGGCTGCTTTTTCCACTTTTCCCAATGTGTCATGCGTACAATTCAAGCACATGGCTTAAAGCAGTGATGCACAAACCCTGACCGCGGGCCAAATGTGTTCCCCACGGGTCTTTTCAATTCAATGAAAAAGTTAGAATATAAAAGTGACCCAATTTATGACTTAGATGGAAAGTAAGTAGGCTAATACATTTATTTTCTTCGCTTGGCCCTCACATCAAAAAAGTTTGTGCACCACTGACTTAAAGCAAAGGTATGAAATGGATGCAGAATTTGCTTTAAGTCTGCGTATGCTTTCTGCATTAGCATTTGTGCTTACGCATAGAGTCATTTGAAACATTGTGTGATAACGACATTTTTCCTCCTGAGGTGCATGAAGTCGTGATCTATTTCGAAGACACTTGGATAGGACGTCGAGATCGGAGGCACCGACGTCGACCCCCTCAATTTCAACACGAAATGTGGAACGTTTACGAGGCTGTCTTGCATAACTTGCCTAATCCCCATTATAATAATAGCCAAGTTTTGTTTGTTTGTTTATATGTCTGTCTGTTTGTTGCAGAATTGTGTCACGCTCTGAAGGAATTAGATAGGAATAATTAGAAGCTATGAATTATTGTATTACGGGCGACAATGTGAAGCTCAAGATTTTCATGACTGTGTTCTTTTCTGTAGTTTAGCAATGGGGGAAGGGTGAGGGTGGGGGGAAGGGTTGGGGTGGGGGGAAGGGGGGGGGGGGGAAGGGTGGGGGTGGGAGGAAGGGTGGGGGTGGGGGGAAGGGTTGGGGTGGGCGGAAGGGTGAGGCAGGGGGGTAATGGGGGATGGGTGTGGTAATGGGGAGGGGTGGGGGTAATGGGGGAGTGGGTTAGCCCCCAAGTTGTATGAATGGTGAGGAGGTTTTGGGAGATACCAGATTCAGAAATGTTGACACAATGTGAAGCTCAAAATTTTCACGGCTGGGTTCTTTTTTTGTAGTTTAGCCTGTCTAACCGTCAGCGAAGCGACGGGAATAATAATAAATATATTTTATAATGATCCTATCCTTTTTTATACTAACAGTGTTCAAGGTATCATTCCTGACTTAATAAGCTTGCTCTTCTCCTACGTTGTCGTTCTCTTGCCAATCGTCGTCTTATTTCTGCAGCAGTCTCCATTTTCGTGGTTCATATATATTTTGCCGTCATTCTTGACGGCACGGGTACACTAGTACAAACAATAATGTCGAAGGGTGGCATAGGGCGTTTGAAGAGCAGCTGACTGCCTACCATCCGAACATTTGGAAATTTATAGAATGCATTAAACGGGAGCAAACGTTAAATGAAGCCAAAATTGAACAGTATATTGGAGGCCAAGAGCCTCCTAAAAAGAGAAGAAAATATCGCGATTATGCCGAAAGAATAAGAAGACTTGTTGAAAATTACGAGCCAAACCAGTGTATCATTTCTTTCTTAAGAGGAATAGCTCACAACATCTCCTTTTAGAGTGCTTTTAAATGTTAAATAAATTTTTATAACCCTTAAATAAAATTTTAAAATTTTTATATTTCTGTAAAAAAAACTTAAAAAATCAATTGCTTACGACTTAGATCATATTTATTCACCGAATTATTATGCGACGAATTATAGTTAGTGGTGAATTGTTCATTGGTAAATTGTTTGTCGATGAATTGTCCGTCGGTGAATTAATTGTCGGTGATTTGTCTTCGGTGAATTTTCCTGTAATCCTCCCAAATATCTCTGAGCTAAGTTCCCCAAAAAACACATTTACTAAGCCCAACATAGGCCCACAGTCCAATTGTATAACAAACAAAACTATGACATCTAATGCAGTGTTGCCATCTTTAATGAAAAGGATTATTGCTTTGTTGCCAAATTTTCAACACAGAAAATAAATTATGAATATGTTACAAAATATGACAAACTAATAAACCCTAGCTGGATATCGGTATCGGTTATCGGCTAAAAACTGATATTGGTACATCCCTACAATTTACACACAAAAAAATTATTCTGCAAACACTAAATAAAAAATTTTGCATTTCTAAAATGCTGATGAATTATGTAGTGGTATCAGACGATAGCAAAAAATAAATTCTAAACATTCAGTTGTATTTTTCATAAAAATTAAAGATAAAACAAGAGATTCCTTCCACTATTTTTTAAGGAAAAAATACACATAATTCCCATAAGGTAAATAGCTACATAATTAAAAAAATTAAGCAATTAAGAACTAGCTTTAACAGTCAATCCTTTTTTCAAAGTATTTTATCCTACATAAATATACTAAATTTCTCCTATTCATTAGTTATCCACCTACCTTCCAACATCAACCTACTGTACAATAACACCTTTAATTAATAAAAAGATAAGGAGTGAGCTATCAGCTTTTCTTACCAGCAATAAATACCATTAAAGCGCTTTCCAAATCTAATATATTTCATCTTTGAAAGATAAATATGCAAAATTTTAAAAAATTCAATGTTTTTCATGAATACTTTTCGTAGAGATTGTGATAAAAAATGGATACTAAAATGTTGAGGACTGGGGGGCATGAGGCTGTACAGAGTACACTGTGGGTAGATAAAATTATGAGCAAATTGGCGTGTTGGGGGTAGGGTAGGTGAAATATTTATTTATAAAGTGAATTTTGAATTTGCCCACACTGTATACCCCAATCATCCACAATTTTACCCACCCATACCAAACCCCACACTGCTCCTTCTCCCACACTATAGTATATGCCATAAAATATGCCCAATATCATATCAGCCAGACTGATATGCCCAATATCATATCAGCGAGACTCTGTACTGAACGGACGCATTTCCTGAGCTCTCTGATATTGCATCTACTTTTACATATTGCTAAGAATTTTACTTTTGGAAAGTTTTGATTTTTATATACTTGCGTTTATATTCACATTGTTATAGTTAAGTAATTGAATAGTAGTGGTTTTTAGCGATTTAGAAGTTTTCATAGCGTGCCGGCTTAATTTAACTTAAACTTGTGATGGTTATAAACTAATTTTTAACTGCGTGATGCCGTCGCAGAAAGCGTCGTGTGTTAGATGCGGGGTAAACCGGTGGTATTTGGAATTTAAAGATTATAACGGCGGTCCTATGACGATTACCGAGAGATCAGTTTGTTTGTTTTGCGAGTTAATGGAGGAAATAGTTGACATAAAACGCAGTGTACGTGAGGTAACGGAAAGACTTGCAACGCTTGATGAGGGCAGGGGTAGGGCTACGGTTGACGAAAGCCGAACCAATACTAACGTTGAAGACGTTAGTAATTTGAAGGATGAGGTGCGTAACCTAGTTTCTAGTTTAGGTAGCTTGTCGGGAAGGTTGGATAGAGTTGAGGAAGGGGTTAAGGTTGGTCCGAGATTAGTAGATGGGGAAGGATTTAGAGAAGTTAAAGGTGGAGCTAGGCTGCGTACGTTAGGTGATAGGAATCCCCCCCCCCGCCTTTATCGAGGTTTCGAACCCTTTCGCCCATTTGGAAAGGGACGTGAATGAGGGGGAAACTATTTTAATTGGGGACTCTTTAGTGTGCCATATGGACACAGAGTTTGTTAAACGGCATCCAACCAAGAGGAGGAGCGTCTGTCTCCCTGGGGCCAGGGTTGACAGAGTTAGAGACGAAGTGGATAGGATTGACGTTGCCTCCCGTCACTCGATGTTGGTGACGATGGTAGGGGGCAACGACTCGTATAGGCCCGATACGAGAATGCCTGACCTTTTGGCGAGATATAGGGGGTTAATTAGGTCCCTAAAGGCGAGGTCAGATAGGTCTTTAGTTCTAGGTATTACCCCTACTAGGCACGGTTTGGGTCTTAGGATTACGTCTAAAACAATATTTTTTAATAATAAATTAGAAGAGATTTGTGCTGAGGAAATGTACCCTTCGTAAAGCTGTGGTCAGAATTCAGTGATCCTAGCCTTTTTATAAAAGATGGGGTTGCATTTTAATGAAATAGGTAATGCTAGGCAGGTTAATTGACGAAAACATACGAAAGCTGTATAGGTCGAAGCCTTCTTTAAACATTGTGGGTCCGGGGAAGGCAGGCCCGACGTGAAAAATAGTTTAAAACGCGGGCCCGTGGTAAAAAATAACTTAAACTTCTTTTATTGTAACGGGCATAGTATTAGAAATAAATTAAACGAATTTAAGGCGATAATTTACTCCGGCAACTACGATATAGTTGCTATCACTGAAACGTGGTTAAATACCGTGACTCGGGACTTGTTGGGGGAACTTGATATACCGGGTTTTAAACTCTTTACTAATGATAGGTTACATAGGTTTGGTGGCGGCGTTTTGCTGTACATTCGTAATTCCCTTAGGGCTAACTTTATTCATAATCGGAACAGTATAATTGTCGGAGACTTTAACTGCCCTAATGTTAATTACGAGACTTTTACTGGTAATGAGGAGGGTTTGAGATTGATTGAGTTCATGGAGGATAATTTTTTACGACAGATGGTTACTGAACCAACACGCGGTGACAATATTTTAGATTTGGTGATGACGAACGGCGAAAATATAGTCGAAGGTTTAGAAGTTGGCGAGTTTAGGATGTAGTCATCATCAAATTCTTAGGTTTAAGTTATTGATAGAAAACACTAAGGATAGTAACGTAATAGAAGTCCCTGATTTTCGTAGGGCTAATTTTGATAGTTTTGCGGATAGGATGGGAGTAGTGGACTGGGATAACTTATTTATGGGTAATGACACAAATTTGCATCGGGAGGCGTTTAAAGAAAGTTTTATGAATATTGAAAGGGAGTTTATTCCTCGTAGGCCCAAATGGTGGACTAGGGAAATAGGCGAGTTCATAAACGAGCGTAACAGAGCGTATAGACTTAATAAGCGCAATGACACGGCAGCTAACTTTAATAGATATATCGAGCTTAGACGTCAGGTTAAAAGATCAGTTAGGAATGCTAAGCGTAATTTAGAGATACTTATAGCTGTGGATAGTAAACATAATCCAAAAAAGTTTTTTGAATACGTCAATAATCGTAAGCCGATAAAAGATAACATAGGTCCTCTAGTGGATGTTAATGGCGCTTTGGCTTCTGACGCTCAGGCGATGGTGGGTATTTTCAATAACTTTTTTGCGACAGTTTTTACCCTAGAAGACGTAAATAATGTCCCCGACGTGGACGATATCGTTCCATTTAGTAGCGAGACTATTTTGGATGAAATAACTGTTTACGAGGGTGAGATTGCGCATTATATCGATAGGGTAAAAGTTAGCAAGGCTCCAGGCGGCCCTGACGCTTTTTATCCCAGACATTTGAAAGATGTTATTGTAGGCCCCTTAACAAAGATTTTTAATCAGTCACTCGAAACGGGGATTATTCCTGAAGACTTCAAATTGGCTAACGTTTCGCCTATTTTTAAAAAAGGCGACCGCACACTAGCTAGCAATTATAGGCCCATTAGCTTAACGTTAATTGTCGGTAAACTTTTGGAATCTGTAGTTAGGGATCGTATCATCGATCACTTAGAAAGTAGAGATTTGATTAATAGTAGTCAGCATGGGTTTCGACGCCATAGATCTTGTTTAACTAATTTGTTAGAATTTTATAACGAAATAGTGCGCGAATACAATAGTCATAGAGCAGCTGACGTTATTTATTTAGATTTTAAAAAGGTGTTCGATACAGTTCCGCATAGAAGATTAATTGCGAAGGTTAAAGCGCACGGTATACGCGGTCAGGTAGCTAACTGGTTAGAGGAATGGCTTCGTGCTAGGAGACAGAGGGTCGTCGTTAATGGTTGTGAATCGGGGTGGTTGGATGTAGGTAGCGGTGTCCCACAGGGTTGTGTTAGGCCCATTGCTATTCGTAATCTACATTAACGACATAGATAGAGGATTGACTAGTAACGTGTCAAAATTCGCGGACGATACTAAAATAGGCGGTAGGGTTGTTAACGAGGACGATAGAAATAGGCTCCAAGACGATGTAAATAGGATTATGGAGTGGACGGTTAAGTGGCAGATGCAATTTAACGTAGACAAGTGTAAAGTTTTGCATATAGGTTCTCGTAACAATAATTACACGTACACGATGGATGGTAGAGAGTTAGCGAGCGTTGACGAGGAAGTAGATTTAGGCGTACGCGTATCTAAGGATTTAAAGGTTAGGAACCAGTGCCTGGAGTCTTGCGCAAAAGCTAATAGGATGTTAGGCTTCATAGCGCGTAATTTCGAATTTAAATCTAAGGATATTACATTGCCCCTTTACAAGTCCCTAGTCAGGCCTCATTTAGAATATGCCGTTCAGGATATTGATAGGTTAGAAAGGGTTCAGCGTCGTACCACGAAATTAATTCCGTCATTGCGCAACAAGCCTTATGAAGATAGGATTAAAGTGTTAGACTTGCATTCACTCGAAACTAGGAGATTAAGGGGGGAGCTTATTGAAGTTTTCAAAATCGTTAATAACATTGATAATGTAAATTTTGACAAACTGTTCACTTTCGATAATAGCAATACTCGTAATAACGGATTTAAGTTGCGTGGCAGACGTTTCATTACTAATATCGCTAAAAACTTTACGTTTAAAGTAATTGATAAATGGAATAATCTTCCCGCGTAGGTCGTTCACTCTACCAGCGTTAATATGTTTAAGAACCGTTTAGATAGGCATTTTAAAAATATTAACGTTGTTTAAAATAAAAAAAAACAATTAGTAACAGGAGCTCTGGGGGTGCTGGTGGTCGAGGATGAGTCTGTTGACGATTAATGACAGCTTGTGTGATGCCAGCAATAAAATAAAAAATAAAAATAGACTAACATGAACGTAGATGTAGCTCGTAGAGTAAACTAACCCACTTTTTGTTTAACTTTACCTACTTTTTTTTTTCTTATCCTCTCCTTACTTGCATTTCTGTAACTCTCTTTACTTGCATGTTTGTAGTTTGCATGGTATGACTGAGTTAAGACTGTGTTTGCATGGTTTGTAAGCGTTCTTATTTTACTTCTTTTCATCTTTCACCCCTTTCCTATTCTCTCCGACTATTTTTCTGACTTGTTGGCAATGGCCGGCGGATGATGATGGTGAGTCTCTCTCCTCTTTTTCTGAATGAATGTTAACCCATGAGTGATAGGTGTTGCTACTTATTTAACCCCTTATTTTCTTCTCTTAACCCCCTACTCTTTCCTTTCTCTCGGGCTAACCTTAGAGTGGATCTTAGGGTCTTTGGTAGCCTTAGCCTCTGTAGATCATATTGAAACTAGCTACCCATTACTTTTCCTAATACTGTATTTGTTTATAAGCTAAACTTGGCCTATAATAAAAAATGATAACGTAGTCTAGGCCTATATGAAAAGGAATATTATTCCTATTGAACATCTAAAATGGGATTTGCCAATAAAAAATGCTATCGAGATGTGGTCTACATTCAAAGAAATTTTACGATATACAATGTAGATGTAGTCCTTTCAGAATTATTATGAAGAAGATGATTAGGAAACCTTTGAGGTGAAATAAGGAAATAGCTAGAATGATTAAAGACAAGAAAAGAGCATTCACAGAATTTAAAAGCAGTATATAATACCCTCGTGGACTCGGATAATTATAAGGAATTAAGAAATAAGTTAAATAGTTTGATTAAGAGTAGCAAAAGGCACAGTGAAATAAATCTTGCTAGAAACAGCAATAACTATAAAAGAAATTCTTTAGTTGCTATAAATACAATAAAAAACAGGATAGGATCAGCCCTATAGAACATCATGATAGCATATTCGAAAATAAACAGGATATTGTTATTTTTAATGATTACACTGCCCAACACCAATTTTGCTGATTTAATTCTAACACCTGTTTTTAGGTAACTTTGGTGTGCTGATTTAAAAAATCACCTTAGTTTTTGCCTATCACGTCAGGTTTTCGAGCAATCAAATATGGATATTTTGGAGATATCGCATTTTGGCAGGGTTATGCCCAATTTTTTTTCTTTTCAAAAAATAAGTGTTTACATACTCAGAATCAGCATGGAAAAGTAAACAATTGTGCAGGGAGTGAACTTTAATATACAATGGTAATATTGACACATAAAGTGATTAAGTGTTTAAATAAGCAAAAAATGAATCCATGATCATGACGTCACGCTCACACCTGGGGAAATCACAGATACCCAATATTTTAATATGTTGTACATGACCTTTAGATTTAATGCACAGATTTGCGTATTTCACAGATAAAATTTTAACTGGAAAACAGCTGTTAACAGGTCTCAAAAATCATCAATTTTGATAAGCGCCCTTCATGGATCACCCAAAATAGGCATATTGCATTGCACGAAAACCTGATGTGATGGACAAAATCTAAGGTGATTTTTGAAATCAGCACATCAATATTATCCAGAAACAGGTCTTAGAATTAAATCAGCAGCAAAAAATGTTTTTTTTTGTTGGGCAGTGTTATTTATTTTAACTGTTTTAACCAGAGGTGAGTAAAGTACTTTCATTTGTTACTTAAGTTAAAGTACAAGTAATCTTTAAAAAATGTACTCAAGTTAGTGTAAAAGTACACGTTATCAAAAGTACTTAAGTTGACGTACAAAAGTAAGTGTTTTCAGAGCTGGGCAATAAATACATTGAATGTATTTAAATACTAAATACTAAATACATGGGAGAAATGTATTTAAATACTAAATACATTTTACGAATGTATTTAGATACTAAATACAAAATACATCAATTGTATTTAAATACATTTGTAAATACATTTTAAATACATACAAATTTTAACATATGCATTCACTAATTCACTAAGCCATGACACGCACACGATAAAGAAATCAACCGCTTTCGACTAAGAGTGGCACACAACTGATTGAACTGACACGTTGAAACATGAACCATGCTGTACTACACTGTCGACGCGTCGTACTGTGCTAGTACAGAACGTGTATTAAACCAGTAAAAGTATTTACATTTTTATATTTTGAGTATTTAAATACATTGTATTTAAATACTCATTAAAGTATTTAAATACTATATTTAAATACATGAAAAACAATGTATTTATAAATACAGTTCTAAATACACAAATGTATTTAAATACGTATTTAAATACAAATGTATTTAAATACTGCCCAGCTCTGAGTGTTTTATAATGTAGTGAAGTATTGAAAAGTACGAAGCACTTTTTCAAAAATGAAATAAAATACACTACAAATATATAACAATATAAAATAAACATCATTATGGCAAATGACTTCATTAGGATACAGAAGTAGGAATTATTATATTACAAACTATAATTTATTATCGAATGATTTATTATAATAAGTATTAGGAATGTACCGATATCGCTTTTTAGCCGATAACCGATACCGATCATTAAAAACAGTATCGGCCGATACAGATATCCAGCTAGGGTTTATTAGTTTGTCAAATTTTTGTAACATATTCATAATTTATTTTCTGTGTTGAAAATTTGGCAACAAAGCAATAATCCTTTTCATTGAAGATGGCAACACTGCATTAGATGTCATAGTTTTGTTTGTTATACAATTGGATTGTGGGCCTATGTTGGGCTTAGTAAATGTGTTTTTTGGGAGCACCATCAACAACAGTTGCAAGTGAATGCATGTTCAGTATTGGAGGAAACATTGCCAGTGCTGCTAGAAATCGGCTCTCTCCTGAACATACAAAGGAGCTGCTATTTTTACACGAGAACTTAACCCTTGTGAAAAAATAATGAGCTATGTGAAGTGATAAAACAATAAAATATTTGAAATTTCATCCTGTTAATAGTCTTTTATTCATAATTTTGGGAAAATCGTACTTTTGAAATCTCAGCCGATACCGATATTTTCTAAAATCCACCGATACAGATACCGATATATAAGTACATCCCTAATAAGTATGTATTATATACAAAATTTCTTATTTCCAGAATTTGTTTACGAATTTTGAATGAAATTGTCAAGCATACAACCGTTTTGTTACTTCGTACTTTTAAATTGCTTTGTACAATTGCTTTGTACCAAAGTTCATGGTATTTCAAAGAGTCTAAACTTTTTAAATAAACATCCAGCACTAGACCATTCTCACCAGCCCTACACTCGGTAAACCCATCGAGCAGAGCAGTGTATGCGTATTCAAGTACTGTATCAAAATAAAACATATCCGTAACACGCGCGTCTAATATAGGTTTCAGTTTACGGAATCCGACGATTTCAAACATTCTGTCGAGGATGAAACGGTTTCGCGTAGGAATAAGAGCGTTATTATCAGAAGCATTCTTCCACATCAGCCTTATATCAATGCACGGCCGATCGTTATTTATACACAACGTACATACAACGGCGTATGAGGGCGCGTCACTAATCTGCTCTCTTCTTGTACCTACGTTAGCAGGTATTTTATAACGATCTTCACACCACTTATCAACTATCACAAAGATTCTATTCATCTCCTCGATACTTAAATAAACCCGTTTGTTTGTCGGTCTACATTCCGTTTCCAGTACATAGCTAATGGTACCGGAATTACGCCTGAACACGCGCAACGATTTCGTCACGGACACATCGTACGAGGCGTTGAGAATGCTGCTCAAAGGAAGTTCCATCGTATTCGAAGAGCGCACGTCCACTCGGCTCAAGCTCTGAGATAACTATGAGCCGTGTGAGGCACAGGCAGGAACGGTTCGACGGGCGGCTGACTCGATGACACGTGAATGGGCATGTTCGTACGACTCGAATTGTTGTACCGGTACAAGAATATCACTACCAGCCTACGCACTTTGGATAAGAACTAGGAGCTAATCATCTCCCCTGTCCGGCGCACTATTTGAGAGGAACATATGCTCATATTTTTCCTTTCTACCCATCAAACGATACTCGTCTCTAAAATCTGTTAAAAACTCACGCATGGCACTAGCCACAACCTCACTATGAACCTCATCATGATATACGTTAATATAGTGATAAAAACACCTAAGATTGTCCATGATCACGAGATTCACATTTTCAGACGTAGGGTATGAGTATTCGACATGGTGTAGCATGACGTAATACCGCTTGTCACACCACCCATCCACAAGGCTCATTATCCATACCTGCTGCTTCTCTTCTGCACGCGTTGTTTCTTTTACTTCACGGTGTATGTGAGACTTTATAAAGTTTAGCCCTGCAGCATACTTCAGCACATCGTCTGTGCAACGAAAGCCTTCAACAGTCTCACCAGAACATCCGTAGAGTATTTGTACATCTTGGAACTTCGCACAATCCAATGTGGTTTTAAAAGAGGCATAGGAGGGGGGAATAGGAAGTTTTTCGGTATCCACCACATCCTCACACTTTACTGAATACCATTTCATAAACGTTGTGCAAGCGATATTAAAGGTAGCCATTTCAATATACGTCTGATCTGAGTACACGTCTGATCTCTCGGGCTTACTGCAGTCGACTGACCACGCAGGGACTCCCAGAGAGTAGCATGACTCACGCAGTGGGCGGAGCTTAGAACTTTCACCTACACACACACACACACACAAAGGAGAAAGTGAAACGCTATTTGATTTATTGAGATATTCATATATTTACAAATACGATTCGAGATAGTCAAGTTATATATATATTTACAAATACGATTTAATAAACGAGATATTCAAGTTATATATATACATATATGATGAATAAAACCACGAAGGAAAAAAGAAACACAAAGGGGTGCTCAAGCGCTTTCGTCTAATGACATCCTGAGGAACACTGGAGTGAAAGGACAGATCAAGGCAATATATAGGTTACAAAAATAAACATACATACATACATATTCATATACATTCAACTGCAAAGAACACGCAGTATAAATAACGTAAAGAACGACGCTTGTATAGGAGATATTCCGCGCAAGACGAGAAAGAGAAAACAACAAATGAAAAAATGAAGTACCACCTGGGAATCGAACCCGGGATCTTCCGATTGCCGGTCAGACGCGATACCACTACACCATGGACTTCACTCTTCCAAATGCCGTAATTCCTCTACATACTCGCAGAAACCAATGCCCCAAGGGGGTAAGCAAAGAAAAAATTGTGGGAGGAGCAAACATTTATAGTTTATGAAACAGGTCACAAAAGAATAAAGAAATAAAAATAAATATAAATATAAATTGAGAAAAAATTAATTACCAAATAGTGCCTTAGTGATATATATGTCACAGCCTAAATAATCATAAAGAAATAAACAGGCAAATAAAAAAACCACAATATATATACATACATATATATATATATATATATATATATATATATAAAAAGACACTTTTAGCACTTTGGCCGACCTTCAATATAAATTCAATTCCCCAACCGTGGATCCAACCTTTGTTTGATGAAATTTACAACGAGTTGCGTCGGAGAACTTCACTTCGAAACATTTTGGATCGCAAAATTAAAAGTCTCATTCGAAATAGTCAGTGGAGTAAAAAAGCAAGCTCAAAGTGTGTTTTGAACCTTTCTTCGAAAAACATTAGTGACGATGCAAAAAGTGCCCTTGGATTGGTATGTCCTTTTATATTGTTAAAAACCTACTGCTTTACAAATTTGTCATAGTCTTGCTCGTTTTGAAAAACAGTGTAACCTTCCTCAGTTTTTGGTTAACATAGTTAAAGGCCTGGTCTATGGTGCTGCAAATATTTCTTACGAAGATAACTTTCCTAAACGTTTCCGCAATAGCCTTTCACAATTAAAAAAAGATAGTGAGCTCCATATTACTAAAGCAGACAAGGCTAACACCTTAGTCATTATGGACAAAGTGGATTACATTGGAAAGATGAATGAGCTGCTTCAGGACCCCGCCACATACGTGAAACTTAGGAAGAACCCACAGGATGATGTCATCAAATCATTCAATAGTGGCTTGAAACGCATTCTCAAAGATCATAAGGATTTAATTCCCCTTTTTTTGTCCACTTCACCTGCTCTGCCTTATCTTTATGGTCTTATTAAAACCCACAAACCGGGTAACCCTATGCGCCCTATTATTAGCTCGGTGGGCTCTATTACCTATAAACTCTCCAAATGGCTTGTTAATGTTTTGTCCCCCATTCTTGGAACTGTCTCTGATTCACACGTAAAAAATTCCATGGATCTCACTGAAAAATTGAATAATGTTCGCATTAATACCAACGATAGATTGATCAGTTTCGACGTTTGTTCATTGTTCACAAAAGTTCCGATTGATGATATGCTTACTTTCTCGCCAGAGAATTACATAATTATGATTTACCATTACCTGCACACACTGTTTTGGAGCTTATTAAGCTTTGTATCAAGGATTGTAAATTCACTTTCAATGGCGAGCATTATCAACAAGTTTTTGGGATGGCCATGGGCAACCCTTTGTCGCCCCTTCTCTCCAATATTTATATGGAGTTTTTTGAAATTACTTACATTCCGAGAATCCTGGGGTTGGCATCCCTGGTTGCGGTACGTCGACGATATTTTGTGTATCTGGCCCATGAATCGTGACCTGGATGACTTCCTCCTTCAGTTAAATGACCAAGTCCCCTCCATTAAATTTACTTTAGAAGTGGAACAAGACAACTCAATCCCGTTTTTGGATGTGCGTGTTCATAGGGATAGCCGGGTTTTAAGTTTAGTATCTATCGGAAAAAAAAAAAACAATTTGCCCTACGTACACTTTTACTCTGGACATGACACCCCTATTAAAAAGGCCATATTTTCCTCAATGTTTCTCCGCGCTCTTAGGATCGCCAGTCCGGAATACATCGATGCCGAATTGGAAAATATCAACGGTATTGGAAGTGAGTTGTGTTACCCTTCTGCGTTCATGGAATCTTGTCTTAATAAGGCTAAACGAACCTTCTATCGTGTGAATAATAACACTCGCACCTTGTCAAAGAATATTTTAGTACTTCCATTTTTCCCGGGCTTCTTAGGCATTGCTAATGTACTTAAACTTTTGGATATCAGTGTAGTTTTTTCATATAACAATATTGTGAAAAACATCATAGTAAAAAATAGCCTGACCAATAATTTAGGCATTATCTATAAAATTGGGTGTAAGCAATGTGATTCCTTTTACATAGGTCAGACGGGAAAGGATTTGCAAACGCGTGTAAAACAGCATCAATATTCCGTTAGAACGGGACAGTTGTCCAGTGCCCTTTTTGTCCATTTGTCAGAGTTATCCCATTGTATTGATTGGAATAATGTTTCAGTTTTGTTTCACTCTAGCAACATTGTTAATAGAAATATTCTTGAGTCGGCTATAATTCAACTTACAAATAACCTTAACATGAGTAAAGGTCTGTTTCAACTCGATCCCGTTGCTCTGAATTCCTTCAGAATGGATTTAAACAAAAAGGGCAGGTTGTTAAATCTTTGGTAAAAAATTTGTTTTTGTCTTTTGTTTCTCTTACAATTTTATTTTTCAATTTTTTGCTGTATGCGTGTATGTGTATGTATGTATGTGTATGTGAGCATGTGTGTGGTCATTGCAGTTAAATGTGTTTGTATGTATATGTGTGTATATGTATGTATGTATGTGTGTATATGTATGTATGTATGTATGTATGTATGCAGTTAAATGTGTATATATATATATATATATATATGTGTGTATGTACCTTACCTTACCTTACAACCTCACAAATGTTCTGCGCGATGATTTCTCATTTCGCGATGGTCAAGCTTGTATGTGTATATATATATATATGTGTGTGTGTGTGTGTGTTTGTATATATGTGTGTATATGTATATATATTTGGTTATGCGGGTATACATGTGTACGTGTATTATTTGTAATTTTTTCAATTTATATTTATTTTTATTTCTTTATTCTTTTGCGACCTACCGTTTTTTCAGACAATAATTATAAAAACAAATTTGGTAATTTTTTTCCCTTATGCATATATATATATATATATTCTGTATATATTGCGTTTATATTTCGTATATATACCGTATATATGTTGTATATATATTTTATTGTTCTATATATATGACGCGTTTGGTGGAGAAGGGGCGAACGCCACAAAATTCGAAAAATGAGTTTTTGTCGTATAATTATCCTTTAAAACCTTTGCTTTACCTATGCAAAAAATTAGATGTTAGTCTGCACTCTTTCACGGTAAAATTTAGGTTTTAATGTATCTCAGAGCAATTCACTCCGCATCATTGCTTCACATTGAACACATCTATCTACTTTCTGGTCACTCGACAATGCCCTGTGATGCTCAATTTGGCCAAATTGAACAAAATATAAAAAATAATTACAGCAATATTATTTACACCAAAAAAGATTATGTTACGGCCATAACTACAGCCGTTTCGCAGCGCTTCCTAGTTGTAGAAATGAAACAGGCTGATTTTCTCGATTTTGACGTCCTAAAAACGTGCATTGTCATTAGGAAATCAACAACTACTAAATTTACAGATGCAAGAAAGTTAATATTTGACTTTCAACACAAAGAAGGCTACGTAATATCTACTGCATACCGCACAACCCCAGATAATAGCCATCCCGTCAGACTGCAGAAAGGGAAAAAATCCTACAGTGTCAGTTTATTCAATCTAGCCCAGCAGACACTGCAACCAAAGTATTCCCAATTGCTGCCAATAACTAAGGAAAAAATAAAAGATCTCAAAGAATTATCAGACCTAATGCCTGCAACTGCAGTGAACTATTATACAAGATTGTTAAAGGAACTGGAAGAAACCGAAACAGTTGAAGCAGGTAATACAACATTCGACGAAGAAGACCAAATAATGGATTACACCAGTTAACATCAGAAGCTATCAATAAATAATATTGTAAAATTTCTTGGCGTTTTATTATATCGACATATTACACAACAATATTTTACTCAAATATGTGTTCAAATTCATACAACATTTCAATAAACCGGAAAAATACTAAGGTTTAAAGTTTACAAACTTTAACTGCATTTTGTGGCATAATTCGAAAATGTTGCGTTCGCCCCTTCTCCACCGAACGCGTCATATCATCTAGGCATCATTTTGTTTTCCAATTTATATTTACTTGTACTTTTTTATTCGTTTGTGACTATAATATGCATATGTGGTAATTTTTCCCTTATAAATTGGTGTGCCTCTCTTAAAATTTATCTTTCAATTTATTATTATTATTTTTTATTATTTTTTTAATAATTAATTTTTTTTTTTATTTTTTTTTTTTTTCTTTATTTCTTTGTGACATATATATCAATTTGGCATCATCTATTAAATTGATTGTAAAACTTCCCTTTTGAGCTTGAATTTGTAGACTCCACTTACAATATTTATATTTATTTTTATTTCTTTATTCTTTTGTGACCTGTTCCATAAACAAGCCATTTGAATTTATATTGAAGGTCGGCCAAAGTGCTAAAAGTGTCTTTTTTATATATATATATATATATATATATATATAATATATATATATATATATATATATATGTATGTATATATATTTGTGGTTTTTTTATTTGCCTGTTTATTTCTTTATGATTATTTAGGCTGTGACATATATATCACTAAGGCACTATTTGGTAATTAATTTTTTCTCAATTTATATTTATATTTATTTCTTTATTCTTTTGTGACCTGTTTCATAAACTATAAATGTTTGCTCCTCCACAATTTTTTCTTTGCTTACTATATATATGTATATGTATATATATATATATATATATATATATATGTATATATATATGAATATGTATGTATGTATGTTTATTTTTGTAACCTATATATTGCCTTGATCTGTCCTTTCACTCCAGTGTTCCTGAGGATGTCATTAGACGAAAGCGCTTGAGCACCCCTTTGTGTTTCTTTTTTCCTTCGTGGTTTTATTCATCATAAATACTTTTCACGTGTCACTTTCGTGAAATAATTTTTCATATACATATATATTTACAAATAGATACGATTATATACAAGACGTGTGAGTTAGAAGCATCATTGGTATCCAAAGGGTACGGTATCATAGGTACCAGGTAACTGGTAACGTTTCCTATAGGTGTTACGGCACACCATCGTACCCCTAAGTTCCTTCACGCCTCCCAGCTTCTGCGCCCGAAAATTGTGGGTGCTTACAATTAGTTGGTGAGGTTGCAAACATACTAGATCCTTCAACGACTCAAAGTTAACAACCTCCCGATTCGCATGGTTGAGCGTAATACCCTTTGCCTTCACGATATATTTCATTTCCTCCCCTACCCTGACCCGTACCCCATAAGTCTTAGGTCCTGTTGAGATAAAAGAGTCGGCGTATGCGTCGTCCCCATACTCATCCTTGATCTCATCAGTGAGCTCGCCGAGGAACTCCCCAATAGCGGGCATGTAATCACCCTCCCTCTCTGTG
This sequence comes from Bathynomus jamesi, assembly GCA_023014485.1. Lineage (NCBI taxonomy): Eukaryota > Metazoa > Arthropoda > Malacostraca > Isopoda > Cirolanidae > Bathynomus > Bathynomus jamesi. The sequence continues at coordinate 655,943 of JAJOZX010002157.1, read as the reverse complement.
AATATCACGCTATCTGTATCGGCATACAATACTCTCCGCCCAAGAGAATGCAATAGACCCCAAAGTTTTATACGGGCGTAGGCTGTTGTGAAGCTCGCCACAGGTATGTTTGTAACCCTTGAGGTATCTGTGGCAAATTCAGTGTTGTTGTACTTTATTACGTAAGTATTACCTACATTCACGATCTCCATGACCTCTTTATCGGGGGCATTGGCATAATCCCAGACATCGCTATAACTTTGTGCCAAATGAATGTTCCCTCTGCCGGTATTCTGCGCAAATTTTCCCCATAGACTGTTTAGACACAATTTGCACTAAAGCGCTTGCCAGGATTCTTTACAATTTGGACACGATCAAGTTGTATACCTTCGCGGTCGCGGTAACGTTGAATATAGGCAGACTTTTCATCTTCGGTATCAACTCCTCGCGGATACCCTGATGCTTCAACCTTATCCTTCAAAAAGGCGTTTATATATGGTGTGAAAAGGTTGGGGAGCTTCTGAAACCTCCACACCTCGTGTATCTTCAGTATTCTATAACCATGGCGTACGGCTAGGGCCAGCTCAGGACTTGTATATACGCCTCTGATCTTACGCTGGTGGGGTATATGGTTACATTCGCCGTTATCCTCTTCCGCGCACTTCACGCACAGGGGAAACATGAGCTTGTCGTCGATAACGACAGGTAAGATCGGCATCCATAAATTGCGTGGGGGGAGTACGTCTACGAAAGAGAGCCCAAAGTAATGATCATTCAAATTTTTTGAAAATTCATTGATGGATGGTAGGCTAGGCCCCACCAGTTTCTCAGGAGCGCCCACGGGGTACGGATGCTCTTCATCACGTATGGGTATAAAGAACAGAAATCGTAGTAATGGAGCTTCACGCCCTCCGTAGGTGGAAGTATAGTCTGAAAGGATTTGTACGTCCTCCAAACAAGCTATCACCACATTTGAGAGGATCCAGCACCATTGAACGCTTGATCGTTTTTATTTCCTCACGGTATACATCGTCTGTCTCCATCCGTGCATCATATTCATGCTCCCACAAGACTTTGTGAGTGAACTGTGATCCTATAAGTTGATCGCGGGTGCGGGTCGATGCAAGACAGTCGGCAGGAGACCTACCGTGGATATCTCCGGTGACTCCGCACTCAGGACGGGGGCATCCATGCCACCAGCAACCGTTAAAGGAGTACACAGTCTTCACACCAGTGACACGGTTTTCACTTAACCCATCAACCCAAAAAACACGTCCATTAATCTTAATGGGTACTTCACCCGTGTTGCGGGCGTGCTTTATGTATACACCTGTTTGTTGCTGCAGGTGTATGAGCCAGTAAATAGCCTTGTGTCCGTAACTGCGGGGGTTGTTTCGGTGAATAATGGCTAAGGTGTCTTTAGGCATGAAGTTATTCTTGAACACCGTAAAACATAATGATGCGATGGTGGTTGCGACTTGCAGTGGATCGCATTTGAAACGGGCTATGTACATACTTCTAAAGGCCTGGAAACATACTCTAAGCACGCGCACATCATTCACGCAATAACGCTCACATTCATCAGCTATATTATAAGGGTTACTTTCATTAAAACTGTCGTAGTATCGATCAAAGTCTTCACGTTCATCCATGCAGTCAAAATAATGTTTGGGGGGTGGTGGGCCTACGTAGTTTAAAGTCTCGCTGGTGAGGAAAGTGTATGGGAAGTATCCTTTGGAAACTTCAGCTGCTACTCCCATCACCTTGGGTAGCTTTGCTAATTTACAAGGTGTGAATAATAAAGTATCTTTAAATTGTACATTGCCTCTTATCTGCATCTGTATTAATTTGTTGCCTCTTTTCAATGGATCACCTGTAAATATCTCAGAGGATTCGTGTTCAAGCAACTCCTTATAAAGGAACTGCGTGTCAAACTTTGCCCCGTTATGGGCGAGAATATACACAGTCATTTTTTTGAACTTGTCGGCTAACTTGACAATATAGGACACAAATAGTTTCACAGGACTATCGCTGACATTCGTTTTAAAAACGTTTGTCCGTTTACCGCATTTGGGGCACTCGTCACATTCGATACCCATACACTCATCACAGATGGTCTGGCTCACAAGTAAATGTGGAATTACCTCTTTGGTTTCAGCGTTCGTATATGTTTCTATATCGTAGTACACAGTTATACAAGGGTTATTTTTAGGCTTAGCATCTTTCATATAACACACATGCTTTACTCCATCCGCCTTATATTCCTCCTGGCATGTAGGACAGTGAATTACGTCGCACTTGTGCTTAAATTTTCCCCAATTATCCATTGTGTGAAACATACCACATTCACAGATTCTCATTTTCCTGCACGTACCAATTGATTTATGGAGATCAAAGCAGCTATTATTGAAAAATGTGCGTCTACACACATCACAGTCTCTCTTCTCAACTACACGGCTTTCACATTTGGTGCTTTTACACTGCTCACATACCATGTGACATTCTTTACAATGTCTCACTATATCATCCGCAAACTCGAGGCACCCCTTACACAAATCATGATGTCTCCCATATTTTCGACTTTTGTCATAACTCGCGTAAAGCCCCCTTATATTACGGATGGGGAGATACGTTGTCCTGACAATCCTAAAATAAGTAGGGGCCTTGTACGATCTCTCACACAGCTTTTAAAAACATACACAGTCCGGCGGCGATCATCCAAACCAAATATAACTATGCGCACATTCATTTCCTGTTCTACCTTTCTCAGCTCTTCAGGACCCATATTACAGTCAAATTCAAGTTCACAGTCTACAGCTAGTTTACGGGCACGCTCAACGATCGTAGGCAGCCAAATTTTTTGAGTCCGTGTATTTTGTACAGTAAACATACGTGCTAAGAGTACTGCTATAAAGCCGCAACCACGATCGACGTTTATATGCCTTCGGTAAATAGTTGGAGAATTGAAGTTAAGAGTGTACGGTATGGCACTATGACCCGCAACACGGAATACACGGTCAATATTTACCGTGAAGTTGTCCATATTGAAGGCTATACTACTTTGGACGGCTTGCATTATACGCCCTAATATATATTCTACATCTTCAGCAGCCAAACGTCTAACGGTACTATCACCCAATAATCGTCTACATCACCGTCATCTGACCCGAACCCAAAGGACAGACTCGTCCTGACCTCACGCTCGTCGCGATTCTGAAGAGCAAACTCTATAATATGCTGTACTACCCTGCGTATCCCGCGCTCAATTCCATTGCTATACAGGGCTCTAGGGTCGACCCTGACTCTATACCGATTTCTAGTCAAGGCGGGGGTGGGGGCTGCGGATCGCACTAACTCGAACGTAATAACATCCTCAACAGAACGGGGGGCGGATGAATTAGTGGATATATTAGGTGCTGCTGCTGATGGGGGCCCTGTTGCGTAGGAGGGTTGGGGATCTATTATTGTAGACTTAACAGAACGGGGGGCGGAATAAGGGGGTATATTAGGTGCTGCTGCTGGGGTTGTTGCGTAAGAGGTTGAGGGTTGGGGGTCTGCTGCAACAGGTACGTATTTCGGTCGCTTTATACCTGATGTGGGGTTCTCATACCTCCGCTTTGGACGTGCAACCTGTATCGCTGGTGAGGGTTCAGGGGAGGAGATCACAACTACACTGTCATCGTCATCCGTAATGATAGGGTGCTCTACCTCATCGTCGGTTCTGTGGGAGAAGAAATATAAGGATCAGCACTCAAAATTTGTAATATTTTGTAAATGACCCACTTAGGAGTGTGACGTGTTAGAAATGGACTCTGTAGAAAAATTCAGATTCACGAGCCCATCCACATGTATTATATCTGGACCTACAGGATGTGGTAAAACTGTGTTTATGCTTAAAATCATTAAAGAAAAGGGCGAGATGTTCTCGAAATTTGTGCATAAAGTTATATGGTGCTATTCGACGTATCAATCAGTGTTCAACGAGTACCAAGATGATATTTTGTTCCACAAAGGTGTATATGACGTTAATTCGCTAAAGGGAACTGAACATACAATCATTGTAATTGACGATCTCATGTTGGAGATGGATAAAACGTTTGCCGAGACATTTACAGTATACTCCCACCATCTTAACATAAGCGTGTTCTTCATCAATCAGAATCTATTTTTCAAAAATAGATACATGCGCGATGTGTCGTTAAATACGCAATATCTAGTCTTATTCGCGCAACGTAGAGATGTATCACAAATTGGGGTATTAGCCAATCAAATGTTCCCGAATCAGCGTAAGGAGTTTTTGGAAGTTTATAAAGAAGCTACAAGCACGCGTTACGGATATTTGCTTTGCGACCTTCATCCGCGAAACACGTTTAGAGTGCTTCTGCGAACGAATATATTTCCAAACGAGCCTGAAACGGTGTATATTCCAGAATGACAAAGAGACTAAAGAAATACCATGAATTAATAAAAATCTATCATCGACTGCCCCGGGCAATGCAGCAGATGTTTATTAAAAATATCGACGCCGACTTTTTAAAATGCATCTGTGAAATCTGTCTTAACGTTATAAATTGCAATGTATCAATGAAAACCCATCAGAAGGCTCGCCTACGCCGCTACAAGAACATAATACGTACACTCGCTCGTAAAAGTCAAACTGTAGCGAAGAAAAAACGAGTTATTGTGCAAACAGGAGGGTCATTTCTCCCCATCTTATTTTCAGTTTTGGGCCCTTTACTGACTAGATTAATATAATGAAGAAAGTGGTAGTGATTCCCCACGAGGTGTACGCTTCACTGCAAAGAGACACGGATCTAGATCCCCGTAAAAGCAGACTTAAAAGAATGGAAAGCGAATTGTTAGCCCTATTAAACAGTGAAAAAACACCTGATGAGAAAAGAATCTTATACCAAGAAGCTCTGCAGAAATTTCTTCACGAGTACGAAAATTATAAGAGCCCTACGGAGATTCCTGTGGTTATTAGGCACAGCACGGGGGCGATGGCGACATAGGACCTGTACCCGACGATACAGCTGATCAACCAAAAAGATTAGCCACACAACATATCGAACATGTATTAAAAAATACCCTCCCACTTACATTGAGGAGTAAAGGCTTAAGTCTTTATAATCTATTGAATGAGGATCCCGCCATACAATGGACCGATACAGGGAGATCATTGTGGAAGGATCAAAGGTACAGGGATCGAATATCGTAGACATTGTCCATGATCTGGTGAGAAAGTGGGATAGGCCATCACCATCAGGATGGAAGCATATTAAAGCAAGACTACAACAAATAAATGTCCCTAAAACGTTGATAGGAAATCTGAACAGGTTAAAAGACTTGGAACACGCAACGCCTGTGGCACAATTGAAGACGCCGTCACCCCCTGCGGTAACACCTTTGAAGAGGAGCAAGAAGAGGTTAAACCAACCCTACCCACGTGCCTCTAAAATACGCAAATGGCTAACGTATTAACTAAACGTTATTATGACATTTCTACCCCATCCTCTTACGGCGGCGTAGATAGACTGCACGTTTACGGAGTAGGAAAAAAAGATGTTGAAAGATTTTTGAGGGAGCAGGACGCTTATACGCTTCATAAGCCTGTGAGAAAAAGGTTTAAAACAGCCAAGACAACGGCTTCCTCGATTGATTCTATTTGGCAAGCAGATTTAACAGACATGCAAAGATATTCTGTGTATAACGATGGTTACCGCTACATTCTATTCATAATAGACGTATTCTCTAGATATCTGTGGCTAGTTCCTCTGAAAAATAAATCACCTGAAACAGTTGCTAAAGCCACCAAAACGCTAATGTTAAAAGAAAACAGGGTTCCTGGCTATTTTTGTACGGATATGGGGAAGGAGTTTATAGGCCGTGCTTTTCAGAATATGTTGACAGAGTTTAATATCAGCTATTACACAACCAATTCTATACATAAGGCTTCTTTAGCTGAAAGAGTTCAGCGCACCATAAAGGAACGCATGCACCGTTATTTTACACATAAAAACACATACAGATTTCTAGACATTCTGGAACCATTGGCATCATCCTACAACCGCTCACACCATCGCACGATTGGGGCAACACCTAACGAAGTTTTAGAAAGAGGTACGCTCCCGAGAAGAGATGGACCACCACCACCACCACCACCACCACACTCTGTGCGCTTCAAAATCAATGATTATGTAAGGCTGTCGCGTTCGGGGAATAAATTCGCAAAGGGTTTTGAGCAAGGATGGACACGCGAGATTTTTAAAGTTAGGGCTGTGAGACCTAAAGGTGTGATAATGATGTATTACATTGAAGATTTGAATGGGGAAGAAATCTCAGGAGGCTTTTACCGCGAGGAATTGCAGAAAGTTGCGTTTAATTTAGAAAAAAATGTGTTTAAAATTGAGAAAATTTTAGGAAGCAAAGGTTCAGGAAGGAGAAAAATGTACCTGGTGAAATGGCTAGGGTACCCAGAAAGCTTCAACACCTATATAAAAGCTGATGCAATAATGAAGCTTAAATAGTATGCAACATGGCTCCTAACCATTTCTACGTCACACTCCCGTCCTCCTCGTCCCTGTCTGTACACCCTAACAACACGCTAGCCAACTTTGTAACAGAACTCCATGGGCACATTGAATTGGGTCGTGATTCGTATGAGGTGGGGATATGCGAAATTCAGCTGGACACCGTCTTTTTAAATATTGAACATGAAGAAACCGTTTTTACGATTCTTAGAGACATTGACGAGTGTGAAAAAGCTGGGGTAGCTATGGATGAAACTATGCGCATCGCTTGGACTAAGATTGCACGGTATTACAGTACAGAAGTAAGACTAGGGCCGGGTCAATATGGTTCGGCCGAGGATGTTGTGAGAGGCTTAAACGTAAGTTTAAGAAACTCAAACCTTACGAATGATTTAGTATATGAAATCGTAAACAACCCTGCACATACACTAATCCTAAAATCAAAGACTAACAGATGTCTTAAAGAACATAGAAAGTTCAAAATTCTAACCAACGGCCGATATAGCGCAGCCTTCCAAAGAGACACATTTCACGAGACACAGTATAACTTGTCCAGATTAATGTATCAATTGAAGATGGAGAAATTGGCTGAAAGGTCCCCAGACATGTGCTATATTTACAGTAATATAGTGGAGCACCAGTTTGTTGGGGATACCCAGGCACGCCTGCTGCGCATTGCTCACATCCCCAACCATAGAGGAAGGAGTTTGAGTATTACATATGACAGACCCCATTATGTGAATGTCGCAACTAATTTAATAACCAATATCACAATATATATAAGAACGATTGAGGGCGAAAACTTCCCATTCGGTAACGGGAGCTTAACAGTGAAGCTACACTTTCGACGCACTGAGTTATAATGGATAGAAAGCCTTTCACCGTCTATCGAGGGATGCGATACCAGCGCGGTAGTGGACTTGGATCCATTTTTTCATCCATACTACGTACGGCTGTTCCTTTGCTGAAGAGGGGTGCCAGATACCTTGGAAGGAAAGCGCTACAATCAGGCCTTAACACTGCAGAAGACATATTGGCCGGGGCTAAACCTAAAGAAGCCTAAAAAAACATTTAAAGCGTACACGGAACGAAATCATCAAAGATGCAAAGAGAAAAATGCGTGGTGGCGGGAAGAAGAGGGCCCCCGGAAGAAGAAGAAGGGGTCACGTGGTATTAAACGTAAAAGGCTATCAAAAAAGAAATGCTGTAAGCGAATGAAACCTATGGTTGACCACTTTTTTGACTGATATAAGCTAAGGATATTGATCTCATGAATCATAGTTTGTTTACCACTTGTCGAGAGAGGAGTCACTATTTCGCCATGGCACGCTTCATCCACCCATGTAGTTCACAATGCTGTAAATCGGAGCTGTCCTTTTTTGAGCTCCCGCCAACCCAAGTTTCTATTGAGCACAGTGACTTTATTACAATTAACCCTTTAAACACAATTAGTTCCCCGAGTGCACCTATAGAATTCGTGATACCCAGCTCAGGTCCTTACTTTTTTGATCCAAGCTGTGTGCACATGTACGCTAAGCTACGTATAGCCCATTCTGATGGAACGGCCTGCGATGACAAATATGCTGTATACCCTGAAACAAACTTTCTGCACGCCATATTCAACCAGTGTGACGTATATTTAAATCAGACCAACATATCGGCAGGCACGGGGTACTATCATCTACGAGCCTATTTGGAAAATGTCCTCAACTTTTCCAAAGAAGCGAAGGCTACCTTTTTAAGTGCGGAGGGATATTATCAAACTAAAGATGAAAATAGTATAAAGGACAAATTTAAAAATTCTAAAAAGAAAATATACGAGTGTTTTGGACGGTTGCACACAGATTTCACTTTCCAGGAGAAGTTGCTTGTGAACGGGGTGGATATGAAAATAAAGCTCACCCGCACGAGTCCTGAGATCTGCTTAAATCTGGATGCGAATCAAGAAGAGGGTGCAAAGTCCGTTGTGGTTCACATTATGGACACATACCTCCGCGTACGGCGAGTGAAATTAAGTTCACCAAAACAACTAGAAATTGAGAAAAATTTACTAAACGCTACAGTGAAATATCCTATTAACAGAGTGCAGATCAAACTATATACGGTTCCTGCAGGGTTGGCATCGAAGCAGATAGAAAACATTGCCCTGGGAAATCTTCCTAAAAGGATATTAATCGGCATGCAGGACCACGCTTCGGTGAATGGAAAATATAAAAAGAGTGCCTTTAAATTCGAGAATTTCGGACTTAAAAATATAACTCTATACGTTAATGGCACTGCTTTGGGTGGAACAATGGGTACGGACTATTCATCAGACGCTGTGTTACCTCTTTGTGCCAGAGCCTATAGTAATCTGACCCATATTGCAGGTGATTGTGATGAGCTTGGTAATGGGGTAACGCAGGAAGAATTCATTGATCAATTTAACCTTTATCCGTTTGACATTACACCTGACTTATCTGCTAGCGTAAATACCCATTTAACACCACAGCAGAGCGGTAACATCTCAGTGCGGCTGGAATTCGCCAAGCCTATAGACGCTCCTATTAGTGTACTAGTATATCTCGAATCGCAAGCCCTAATAGAAGTAGATAGATTTAGAAGCGTTATCACTGACTTTTAAAATGGATGCTAATACACTTCAGAAAGTAATGGAGCGAGTCACACGTTCCAAATTTATCGGCGTGTTTGCGAAGAATGAAACATTGAGTTTGCCAAGTACGCGAGAATGCGGTAGTCTTATTGTGAACACAGACATCATCGGTAATGAAGGGATTCACTGGATCGCTGTCTATTTTAAAAATAGACAGCGCCTGTACTATTTTGATTCACTCGGTACTCAACCCTGGAGTGACCCTATTATTGTAAAATTTCTCGCTCAGTTACATATTCCCGAAGTTGTATGGAACCCATTTCGTATGCAGGGATATTTTACTAATGTTTGCGGAATGTACTGTGTCTCATTTCTCATGCATATGTCAAATGATAAAGAATTTATAAATTTTTTAAATTTATTTGACCCGTGTCACACTCACCGAAACGATGAAATGGTATGCAGACAGATAAAAAACCGTTTTCCAATTGTACGTACTCGTTGTATATTATAATGTTTTTGTTCGTATATTTGTATATTCGTTTATTGTACTGATTTCTTTCATTTAATAAATTTATGAAAATATATTGCGTCTTCTTATCCCAAAAAGATCGAAAAACACTTACATTATTTGACATTGTTGACTGATTAGTATATCATCCGTATTCCCTTCAAAAGATTGTATAACTCGTGTCAAATCCTCATCGGACCTTAAAGGAAAACATATACAGAGTATACAGACAGACAGATCCCCATTATGTGAAGATATCTTTGGTTCGAGGAGTGAACGCCATAAAAATTTCGATTTTAGCATAATGGGGAAATAACATTGATTGACATTTTTGACTAGTATCTATTTGACGAAATACTACAACTCTCCGTATATATATAAAATCGAATTATGGACACTTACATTTCTATGGTAGTCCCTTGCGTCGGATTGTAAGGAGCGTCACTGCAAATATCTTCTACGGTTTGCGTCGAAAATAGTTCGCCACAATCAGCCGCATTGAAAAGACTAATTGTGGTTAATGCTGCAGTATCACGTTCTTCATACAAGTCTGGGGAGACGTACAGGTCCATGGTTGATTATTCACTGATGCGAAAATAGCTACTGTTACTCCCAACTGAAAATATCCCCTTTTATATGCACATTCGCCAAGCTCCGCCCAAAAGACCAGATGTTCGTAGTGATTGGCTGCCGATGTAGCTGGGTGGAGCTATGACGTGTACCAATCCGCTATAATGAGACCGGACGAGTAAACATATATATAAAATCGAATTATAGGCACTTACATTTCTATGGTAGTCCCTTATATTATATTTTTTACTTACAAATATTAGTATTGTTTGTTAACATAATTGTTAACTTATTTTATAATAAAGAAATTATATCCTAATTATATTTTAAAAAGAACATTCGGTTTCAACGTTAAGCTGTGGTCTAAGGCGGCGTGGCATGAAAATACTAAAATAAAATTAAATGTTAAAAATCTTTATTCATACGTTATTAAAAGTTAAAATCTTTATTAATAAAACAGGATAGAAGCATATGAAAGTCAAGGTAAACTATAGTTGCAAATTATAGTTAGGTTTATACGATGTTTTCGGGCATACTACTGCCTCGGGTAAATGACTGTTATTTTAAATCACGTATTTGAAAGAGTTAATCATTATTGCTACATAGAAAAAATCGTGCATTACGATGTTTTTCGGGTATACTACTGCCTCAGGTCAAATGGTCCTGTTATTTTAAATCACGTATTTGAAAGAGTTAATTATTATTGCTACATAGAAAAATCGTGCATTACGATGTTTTCGGGTATACTACTGCCTCGGGTAAAATGGTCCTGTTATTTTAAATCACGTATTTGAAAGAGTTAATTATTATTGCTACATAGAAAAAATCGTGCATTACGATGTTTTTCGGGTATACTACTGCCTCGGGTAAAATGGTCCTGTTATTTTAAATCACGTATTTGAAAGAGTTAATTATTATTGCTACATAGAAAAAATCGTGCATTACGATGTTTTCGGATATACTACTGCCTCGGGTCAAATGGTCCTGTTATTTTAAATCACGTATTTGAAAGAGTTAATTATTATTGCTACATAGAAAAAATCGTGCATTACGATGTTTTTCGGATATACTACTGCCTCGGGTAAATGGTCCTGTTATTTTAAATCACGTTTTTAACGACACATCGCGTTCATTTCCATTGCTATATATGGCTCTAGGATCGGCCCTGACGAGATGTATTTCGTAGGTTAGGTTAGGTCTCTTACATATAAAAGTCCATGTGGTAGAGTAAGCAACGAACCCCATCGACGAGATGTATTTCTGAACCATGTTAAACTGGAGGTCTAATTTACGAGCGAGTGCACGTTCTTGTAACGCCGTAGGCGAGAAAGAGTTAATTAGTATTGCTACATAGAAAATCGTGCAGTTTTTTTCGATTATTATTTATTGAACAAAACTCTCGCTCTCTTTCTATATAATATATATATATATATATATATATATATATATATATAGAAAGAGTGGTCTGGAAGGAAGTTTACCAATGATTAATTCTCTTTGCGAGTGACCCGTTGCCCGCGTCGGGCTAACCTTTGGTTAGCTTCCGCCCGAATTGTTCATTCTGACGAAGGTCAAGCTTTTCACTCCACCTTAGACCTACAGTTTAACGTGGATTCCGAACCACGACCCATCAGCAGCCCAGCGTCTTGACCACTAGGCCTCCTAGGGTACCCATTTATCTACCAACCACTTTCTTTATTGTGTGGAACAGCTGGGCTTTGCCGTTTCATTGTAGAAATAATAATAATAATGATAATAAGAATTGATGTGCAAGGTGTTTGCAGTTAAGATGTAGTTTGTGTGTAAAAAGTTATTTATTAATAAGTAGAATTTAATTGGCTTCAAATTATATTTTAAAATACGCGTAATATTTGTAGAAGTAATAACAATGATAAAATTAATATCTGGAGTCAGTGGTGATTTCTGCTCGAATAGCTTGTAGAAGGATAATCCCTCGGGCCGAAAAAGGTCCCTAGAGACCTTTTTCGTTCGAATCGTGTCCCTAGAGACACGATTCGAACTGATTTAGCTTCTGCCTTTCATCGTGTGTGTGTGTGTGGTGTGTGTGTGTGTGTGTGTGTGTGTGTGCATATATATATATATATTGGGGGGGAGATCTCTCACCCGTTCTTCGGCCCGACCCCGTTTCATTGTAGAAATAATAATAATAATAATGATAATAAGAATTGATGTGCAAGGTGTTTGCAGTTAAGATGTAGTTTGTGTGTAAAAAGTTATTTATTAATAAGTAGAATTTAATTGGCTTCATCAACACTATATATATATATATATGTGTATCATAAGCTGTTTAAAAGAATGATATAATTATAGTAAACGAAATAACATAGTTTACCGTAAAATGAAGTTTTCTATTATGACGTTTTCGAAGGTAAACTATGTTATTTGTTTCTTTAAGTTCAATGAAGTCAATGTTAAATTTGCTTCTAAACTAAAATTAAATGTTATAAAATAAATAATATATAATATATATATATATATATATATATATATATATATTGGGGGGAAGATCTCTCACCCGTTCTTCGACCCGACCCCGTTTCATTGTAGAGAAATAATAATAATAATAATAATAATGATAATTGATGTGCAATCGCTACACGATTAATGGGACACATGGCGCTATCTGGAATACCTTGCGCTATCTGGCAACTCAGCCAGAGCAGAGGATTATAAAAGATCGCGAAGCTGGTGATGAACCATTCCCCCTCGGCTCCGGCCGAGTAAGGAGCTCTGCTCCTTCTATTTCAGGCCCTTTGGTAAACCCATAGTGGCCTCTTAGGTTAGGGAAACGAAAATAAATTGGGGGAGAACTCCACTCTGTCCTTCAGGAGTCTCTCTCCCTCCTTCAGCTCTCTCTCCTGCATGTATCTTCCTCCTTCAGATGTCTCTCTCTCTGCATGTTTGCCTCCTGCATGTGTACTCATGCATGTGTGCGTATGTGTGTACCTCCAGCATGTGTGCCTACTGCATGTGTACTCCTGCATGTATACGTATGTGTGTACCTCCAGCATGTGTACTCCTGCATGTGTACCTATCCTCTCTCCTTCAGGCGTCTCTCCTCCTACAGGCGCTCTCTCTCTCTCTTCTTCAGGCGTCTCTCCCTCCTACAGGCATCTCTCTCTTCTTCAGCTCTCTCTCCTTCAGCTGTCTCTCTCTTCTCCTTCAGGCCTCTCCCCCCTTGGCTCAGCTAACTGGCTGATTCTGGCTGATTCGGAGCCTATAAAACAACGCCAGCCCGGCTGGAAGTCTTAGTGTGCACTTGGCTCCTGCCAGGTGAACACCTCTCCTCCTTTCTCTCCTCCTCCTCCTTTCTCTTGGGGGATAACGCCGCCTCCAAGTTTTCCCCCACCCCCTTTCCCCCACCCCCCTTTGCAACAACCCCCCTTTGCAACACCCCCCTCCCCCCTTTGCAACAACCCCTCCCCCCCTTTGCAACAACCCCTCCCCCCTTTGCAACATTACATAATAACCTGCAACATTCCTGCACTCTCCCCTTTTGCGGCTATACTACTATTAGTAACATCATCGAGAGTCGAACCCCGACCTCAATGTCCTCACTTTGTTTACAGGGAAACGGTGTTACTCACTGAAGTAGGAACATTGGCTGAACGAAGTTATTAATGAAACTTTTGTTCTATATATATATATATATATATAAAACAAAGTAGATAAAATGTCGTTTTCTTTGGGAAATAATTATTGTGTCTCATCTTAAACTTTTAAGAGAAACTTTTCCTTTCAGTTCGCAAAGACAGACCTAATTCGCTGAAAACATTTTCCTAATTATATAATATTATATATATATATTTATTTATGTTATATATATATATATTTATTTATATATATATATATATATATATTAAAATCTCGTAATAATAATTGGGGTTGTTTAACTTCCTTCGCAACATCTAAGGTCATATGACGGAGGGGACCTACAGCTTTACGTGGGATCCGAACCACGGGTCGCTACTTAATCTGGACACTGAGGACGGTCTCCCATCCAACTACTACCCAGACCCAATGTCACTTAACTTCGCTGATCAACGGGAAGCGGTGTTACGACATTGGCTACGACGTAGCCCGACTAAAATCTCGTTACAACGTACTTCGTCATAACGTAATTTTCAGGTTAACGTAGTTTTTATAAATCCATGTCGGGTATCCCATATAAGTAATGTAGTAAGTATTAAAGTAATTGTACTGTACACGTATGGTTGTGTTAAAAGTGTGAATAGTGGCTAGTAATCTCCAAACTATGAAAAATAATGTGATCCGGGGTTCGACTCCCGGTGGCGCCGGTAATAATAATAACCCAGGATTTAGCGGAATGAGGCCCGTATGTTTAGCCTGAGCGCTGTGATAACTGTGGCCCTCCTCAATAATTAATATTAGTCTGCTCTGAAGGACTTGTAACATTTCTTTAACAAAAAGTTCGATTGACAAGGGTTCCGCATGCTCCTCTTAAAGGAGGAGGCGTGCAATTATAACAGCGTTCGTTATAATAGCGATAGTAAAGAGAGAGGGTGAGACAACAATGCGGAGAAGGGTGAGGGATTGAAGACAGCCAGTAAGAGGCGGCGAAGTGATGAGACGAAAAGCGTTTGAGTAGAGCTGTGTGGGTTCAGCCACCACACACATCAGAAGTGTACTCCATACAGGGCGGACAAGACACCTCTAAAGAGAGAGCAACTGAGTGGAGGGTGAAGAAACTATGGAGGGTACAGCACACCTAACCTCTTAAACGGTGTTTAGAAAGAGAGTATATGCGCGTTTTCCAGGAAATATCAGAGAAAAGGAAACACCAAGAATGTTAAGAGAAGAGGAAGGATTGAGATGTGTATTGTTGAAGATAAGGGGATAGTGGAAGATTGTGACGAGTAGACAGATGAAGGAACTGGATGTTTGAGGCATTGAAAACGACAAGGTTTTCTCTGCCCCAATCAGTGCTAGTAGAAAGATCAGAGGTCAGGTGAGAAATAGGTGTCTCACGCGAAGCATGGAGTGACTGTTGAGAGGGACGCTTTGTGTGGAGAAGTGAATAGTGGAATCATCGGCATAGAAGTGGATTGGGCAAAAAGTACGACTTAAAAGATCATTATCTACAACCGCAGCTATGGATCGACGAGAAAAGAAATCAGATATGAAGGCACAGATAGAAAGATAGAAACCGAAGAAAGGAAGTTTGAAAATTAAGGATTTGTGCCAAACTCTATCAAAACCATATTATACGTCTCGCGCAATAGCAGTGTGTAATATATATACAGTATATATATATATTATATATATATATAATATATATATCAGTTCGTCGGGTGAACTATAACACTAGGCAACAAATTTCAACTTTTCTTTTGTTACAGACACGTGAACTACTGATTCCTACTAAAGCGCTGATGCTGATTTCAGATCTGATATCAAAATTTCTCTATCACGTCCAGATTTTGTGTAACCGAAAACCCCTATTTTTCATTTTTTTCTCACCCGCTTCTATTACGAAAGCCGTCTAAGCTACTTTTCCGTGCCACGTTTTATGTTAAGCATACTTAAATAATTAGTGAACAGGGATGTCTTTCCTCCTTTATTCTGGCTTAAGACAGACAGCGGAATTCCGCTGGCGGAGTTACCACCCCTGCGCCCAACCATCCACCCAAAGCGCGTTAGTATTTTGTTGTTACTACTAAAAGGCAAATTCCTGTTCTTAAGTGAAACTTTGGTGTGTCCTCTTCCTTTGTCGCTTGTAGGATGACGAGCTCTCCTTCTGCAGGAACCAACAATAATCTCCCATCATATTTGGGTTGAAATTACCTTGGTATCTGTTTCCATAACTGAGATCTGTTGGTGGAAGCGCTCACCATGCTCGTCACTTACAGCCCCAAGGTTGGCCGGGAAGAAGTCAAGATGAGAATGTAAAAAATGAATTTTCAAAGACATTCTGCATCCCATTATTTCATAAGATTTAAGCATGTTTTCTACGAGTTTACGGTGGTTTTCAGCTTTGTGGTTTCGAAGAAAATTTTTGACAACTTCAACGAAAGATGTCCATGCTCCTAGTTCATTCTCATTTAGGTTAGATGGAAACGATGAGTCGTGGATGACACTGCGGATCTGTGGTCCAGTGAAAACTCCAGCTTCTAGCTTAGCATCTGTCAATATTCCTTTGAATTTATCCTTTAAATATTGGAAACCACTACCTTGATGATCCATACCCTTCACGAAATTTTTCATAAGGCCAAGTTTAATGTGAAGTGGTGGAAGATGTACTTTCTGAGGGTCAATAAGTGCTGGGTGTTTCACATTGTATTTACCAACAACATGTTCAGTTCTAGATGGCCAATCATGTTTTTGTAGTGGTTCTTGTCATCTCTGCTGTTCCATAGACACAAAAAGCACATATGCTTTGTGTAGCCCAACTGTAACCCAAGAAGTAATGATACAACTTTAAGGTCGCCACAAATATTCCATGTGTGGTCCTTATATTTGATGAGTCTTAGCAGCAGTTTCATCGATTCATAAGTCTCATTAAGGCCAGTGGCATGTGCTACAGGTATTGAAGGTTTTTCATTGCCGTTGTGCAGTAATACAGCTTTAAGGCTAGCTTTACTAGAGTCAATGAACAGTCTCCATTCTTTTGGATCATAGCGACAGCCAATCCCTTGCATCAGACCACTGATATCGTGACAGAAACAAACGTTTTCTTCCCGTAAGTAAAATGATGAAAACTGCAAATGGCGATGGCGGAAATGGGAAACTTTGGTGTTTGGTTGGAGAAGATTAAATTCTTGAAGTCTTGAACCAAGCAACTCTGCCTTTTCTTTTGGTAATTCCAAATCGCGCACTAAGTCATTTAACTCCGCTTGACTTAAAATGTGGGGAAATATTTGCATCTGGAACATATATGCCATCTTTCCCTGTTTCTATATCACTAGCAGAATCTTCAGATGAACTGCTGTCTGTTATCGTTGCTGGTGGAACTGGTGGTGGATTTGTTTCATCATGTGGTACTGGTTTCATTGCTGATTCGCAGTTTGGGTACGTGATCTTTGATTTGTTTTTCTTTGTGAAACCAGCAATCTTTGTCAAACAAAAATAACAATCATTGAAGTGATTTTTCGGCTCACGCCAAACCATGGGGACTGAGAACGGCATAGCTTTTCTTTTACCATTCATCCAAGCTATTAACATTGCATTGCAGTGTGCACAGCAAATATGTGGTGCCCAGTCCCTCTGTTGGTCTCCTAACTTACAGTCAAATAACACTTGTAGGCAAGTTTTAATCTTTGTTGTTATGTTCTACGTTGTGGCTTAGGTGTATATTGTCCACAGACAAAGCAGAAGTTGTCTGGGTGATTTACACAAGCACGTCTATTTGATGCCATTTTGAATTACCATACAATATCTGAAAAAACGTAGAAAGTAATTATTACGATGTGCAAAATAAAAAGAAATACACACCGTAGTACAAACAAATGCTATAAAAACACAAAGTCACCACAACCTGTCACTTGCTCATCAGCAGAGAGCTTCAACAACCGTTCTGCTTGACTGTCACGTAGCGACTGACCGTTGGGCCGTTGCCGTTACTATGCTCTTGACTCAGTGTTGCCAACTCGGGATAAATTTTATTTATCAAAATTGTTCGAATTTGTATATAGTTGGCAAAAAAAAATTGCTTTAACCTTGAAAAGCAAGTTTCATATTACTGACATTAAGCCGATTAAAACCAAAATCTGGACGTGGTAGAAAATTTTACTAAAGTGATTTGCATTTTACACAAAATCTAGACGTGATAGAAAAAATCTAATTATAGATTTGAAATCAGCATACCGAAATTAGCTAGGAGCACTATTTGGTCTTCTGTAACAAATCTTTGTTGCCTAGTGTAATTTATCCGGGATAACTATTTTTGTAAAGCTATAGCTCTCACCTCATTTGTAAAGTAACTCAGCCCGTCTGTTTTTCTGTTCTGCGAATTTCTTGATGACTTTCTGGTTGAAGTTGACTATTTTTGCTATAAAGTCTCTTTCAATCGAAAGGACTGCCGTTCTATTTAACCGATCTTGTCCGATGGTGTTCCTCAAGCAGGTTTTTACTCTTTTCACAAAACTGAAACATCTTTCAGATTGAACTGTTACGATGGGCGATGTTAGGCCATGTTTAACAGTTTAACTGTTTCGGAAAAAGCAGACATCAAATTGTTTTCATATCGAAAGCAGTACAATTCATTAATTGTTTTTATATTTTTAAATTCTTCATTGTTGTATAGAACGCGTAACTCACTTTTTAGTTTTTTCTTCAAAAAATGAATAGAATTTACAAGATTTACGTATATTTGGAGAAAATTATTTTCTGAACGTAACAAATTTTGTAGGATCAACTAAAGTGGAGCACTCGAGATGTTCAGTTGCACCAAACCGGTCTTCAGCCTCTTGTAGCATAAAATCACAGCATTCGATTGCACAGACTTTTTTGTTGTCGTTTCTTCTTCGTTTCGTTTCAGTAGTTTCTTCCGAATCATCAGGTAACTCTGACAGACTGACACCTTTTGACAACTTTCTTTTATAGATGTGCAAAATGAGTGAAGATGTTGCTTGACAAACAAGCGTTGTAGTTTTTTTTTTTTTTAAAGACTGTTATAGAACAACTCAATTACCGGCATAATTTCACTAAATATATTAAAAAAGAAAATGAACTGATCATTCTCCAAGAAGTTCAGTAGAGCACTTGTTTGTGTTCTTGACATAGCGTCCCATCCAGGTTCATTCTGGATTCGTTCTAAGCAATGCATCAATGATGCTTTATTTTCATACACAGAATTTACGACTCTGCTCTGAAAATTACATCTGGTTACAATCGCACGCGGCAGACGTTCTCCGTAAACTTCTTGCAGCATCGCTGTTCTTTTGGAAGAATGTGAGAAAAAAGAGGAGAATGAAGTCAAGTTAGCGAAGCATATCTTAACGGGAGCAACAGCAGAGCAAACGTTTTGCATAACAAGATTTAATTAATGGGCATAACAGTGTACAAAATGAGCATGAGGATAGGCTTCGCTTATCAATTTCTGTACTCCGTTACGTTCGCCACTCATCACTGGAGCACCATCATAAGGCTGTGCAACCAATTTATTTTTCAAATTGTACACCTAAAATTTCTTCAGGGATGCACTTAGTTGTGCCAGCAGCAGATCTATCTTTTAGTTCTACAAAGCCATGGAATTTTTCCACTATTTCAGTGCCCATGACAAACAGCAATATAATAACAAGTTGTGATATACTGGAAATATCCATGGTCTCATCAGCCTGAATTGACTTTCTCATGTAGAGCATCTTTATAAACGAAAAGCATACAGTCCAGCAACTCATTTTGGATAGTAGAGAAGTGTTTTGAAACAGTTGCATTTAGTAAATGTTCGTGCAACTGACTGTCTAATTTGGCAAGTTCACTCAAAAGATCCAAGAATACATCTTTGTTGCGAGATTTTTCTGTTTTATCATGACTTCGGAAAGCAAGTTCATGGTTGCCACAAAATTTTAAACAGTCAATAATTCTATTTAAAACCTGGCTATTTCTGTCTACTAATTCGTTATGCCGTTGGACTGAAATCTTATGCCCTGCGTCTAACTGCGTTGTTTGCAATATTCACTTTTCCAAGTAAGTTTGTTTTTAAACAATTACCAATGTGACAAGAAGTTTGTTTGTGTTGTTATTCTTTTTGAGAGGTGTTTCAGATCTTTTACACCATTACGAGTCCAAGCAAGTTCACCTCCAAACAACAAACAATTAAAACAGTATAAACTTTTACAATTTTCATTAGCTGTTAGCTATGGCTTTCTGTTATACCATTCAGTATTAAATGTTCTTGACTGCGTTTTGTGTGTTTGATTTATTAATATATTAGGTTGATGAGGCTCTAATTTTTTAATCAACAATTTAGTTTGTAAATCTAATCCACTAAATGGATTATCTAACAAAAAGTCAACCTTATTCATTGTTAAGCACTTCACTCGCAGGATAGCCTGTGAGTGGGTAGGCACAACACAACCACGTTTAGCTCGAGCTGACGCGCGACTAATTTTAGCTAGCCCCGTTTCCCAGAATCACACACGGGTCCTCTTCCCTCCCTCTTCCCTCCCTCTTCCTTCCCTCTTCCTTCCCTCTTCCTTCCCTTCCCCTGCACTCCACCGCGACAATCGTGAAGTAGCCCCACTGGCCAACGTTTTTGCTGCTACCAGCTACCAGCGTACAGAAGAAAGGTTTTGCTTACTACCAGCGTACAGAAGAAAGGTTTTGCTTATAACGGGTGGGGCACGGGAATCAAGTGTTTTTTGAATAGCTAGTAATCGGCCATTAGGAATGGGAGGGGCGTGCGGTAGGTAGCATTCCATTCCTGGGTTCATAGCATTTAACTTTAACTAACACTCACCTTTATCTTTCAGGTGCCATCATGGAGCAGTGGACGTTAGAACACCGCATGTTCGCGTATGATCATTTGTTAGGAGTGGCGAGTCAGTGACAGCAGTTCAGCGTGCGTTTCGCCGCAGATTCAACATTCATCGAAATGACTCTGTTCCCGCTCGTGACACAATCTTACGTTGGGTTAACAATCTTCGAACAGGAGGCTCAATAATGAAAACAAAACCGAAGGGGCCGCAACGCACTGTGCGTACTCCAGAGAACGTTGAAAGGGTCAGACAAGCGATGTTGCAAAGCCCAGGCCGCTCTGCTCGGAGACATTCAGCTGCACTCGAATCAGCAATCGTACTGTTAGACGGATTTTGCATGAAGAATTACATTTTCACCCATACAAGTTAGCGATGGTGCAGGAATTGAATGTAAACGATTGCCCCCAACGACTGAATTTTGCACAGGAAATGCTTGCACTTTATGAGCAGAATGAAAACATGATGGTGGTAATGAGTGATGAAGCCCATTTCCACCTTAATGGGGCCGTCAACAATCAAAACTGTCGGTATTGGGCTGCTGAAAATCCGCGACAACTCCATGAAAAACCGCTGCATAGCCCTAAGGTTACAGTTTGGTGCGCGGTGGGAAAGTTTGGCGTCATCGGTCCCTATTTCTTCGAACAAAATGGGGTTACCGTTACCATAACATCTGGGCGTTACATTGAGATGGTGAACACCTTTTTCATCCCTGAGTTACGAAGAAGGCGTATTGCTCGTCGACATTTGTGGTTTCAGCAAGATGGGGCCACGCCACACACCGCCAGAGCGTCAATGGCTGTTCTTCGCCCCCTGTTTCCCAACCATCTCATTTCGAGATTTGGTGACATTGCATGGCCCCCTCGGTCCCCTGACTTGTCCACATGTGACTTCTTTCTATGGGGGTACCTCAAGTCACGTGTCTACGAGGACAAGCCCCGTACATTAGATGCATTGAAGGAAGCGATCCGTCAACAAATCATCCAAATCAACAGAGACCTGCTGGGAAGAGTGGAGGCCAATTTTCGTAAACGCCTTCAACAATGCGTCGACGGCCAAGGACATCATATGCCAGATATAATTTTCGGTACATGATTATTATGACATGAAATGCTATGTTCTTACGAATGTTGTTCTACCAATATATTTTCTTTACAAAAATAAATATAATTTTCCTGATTATTCCAAAAACACTTGGTTCCCGTGCCCCACCCTGTATTATAGGCAACTTTTACTTATATTAAAATTGAGATGTCGAATGAAGGGCAACTTATGGTCAACTTCAGATGTTTCATAAGTGATGAAATATTCATGCGGGGCTAAGCTCCAGAAGCCCTCATGCACGCAACGCCACTGATATATATATATATATATATATATATATATATATATATATATATAGTGGTGCTCATAAGTATTCGTACAGAGAAATATTTCAGCTATATTTGTCTTTATCTTTTGTACCATGCATACGATAGTTAAGAAAAGTTTACCGTTCGTTTGGAAAAATTTAACAAATAAAAAGGTAGTTTAACTCCAAATATATAATGTAAAACATAAAAAAATTTGAGTAAAATACAAAAAAAAAGTTAAAATGCAAAAGTTTTCGTACATTTATTTATAAAATTATTTAAAACCTTGTGTGTCCACAATTCTGAATTCCAGAATTTTCTCTTTGAATCTTCATGGAAGACGGATGACTGTACAACCCATTAGTGAGCAATGAGTCGTCGTGGTAAAGAGCTGTCTACAGATAAGAGATTGGTTATTGCTGCACACTTGTTTAAAAGAGTTACAGGAAGATAGGAAAAAAATTTCGAATTTCATTTACGACGATTGCTGCAATTATAAAGAAATGGAGAGGCTTTGGAACAAATTAAGCTCTATCAAGGTGTGGACGACCTTGCAAGATTTCAGAACGTACAGCTAGACCAATTGAAAGAATGGCTACTGCGAATTCACTAGTGACTGCAGGTGATATTTGCCAAATATTAAGACTGTCTAAGGTCGATGTCTATCCCTCTACTGTACGTCGTACATTGGGAAAGAATGTTCTGCATGGAAGATTTGCACGAAGAAAACCTCTGCTACGAAAGGTGCCCAAAGAAGCTCGTTGTATAAAGTATGCCAAGGATCATCAAAATGATGGACTTGCATTCTGGAAGAAAGTTCTCTGAACAGACGAGACTAAAATTGAATTTTTCTGAAACAACGAGCAAGGTATGTTTGTTGAAAATCAAATACTTCATTCGAGGAAAAAATTATCCTTCCTACGATTAAACATGATGGTGGTAGATTGCTTCTTTGTAGATGCTTTAGTGCTTGTGGTCCAGGAAAACTTGTCATCATTGGAATCTTGAATTCGAAGAAATATCAGGAAGTTTTTAGAAGAAAATGTATTGCCTTCAGTTCGGGAGTTGCGAATGGGTCGTAGTTGGGTACTGCAAAAGATAATGATCCAAAACATAAAAATAAGACCACCATGAAATGGCTTTAACAAAAGAATTTCAAGCTTCTCGAGTGGCACATCTGCAAGAGAAACCCTTCGAATCTGAATGAATTGCAACAATTTTCTATAGAAGAATGGACTACAATTTCTACCGAAATGTCGAAACCTCGTAGAAAAATATCCGAAACGAATCAAACAAAAGGTGTTAACACAAATTATCCAATAATTTTGTAAATAAATGTACGAAAACCTTTGCATTTTAACTTGTATTTATTTTTCTCAAATTCTTTGATGTTTTACATTATATGTCGGAGTTAAACAAACTGTTTTATTTGTTAAAATTTTCCAAACGAACGATAAACTCCTCATAACTATCCTACGCATGGTAAAGAAGATAAGGACGATTATAACTGAAATATTTCTCTGTACGAATACTTATGAACGCTTCTGTATATACTACATATAAATAATGTCCAACAACAGAAAATCGGAGTATAACTAAAGAAAGAGAAATTAACGTATATAATCAAAATTACTTAGTAAATTGAAAGAAAACGTTTTTTAATGATGAAAAATAGAATAAAAATTCCTAAACGAATATGTCGTAATTAAAAGTTGGTGAATAACAATAACATAAAAGTAAATTGAAAAACATTTCAAAAATGAAGAGCTTGTTAATTATGGTAATTTAGAAAGAAAGTATTTTGTTTTTCTCTTGTTTTTGTCATAAAAACAAATGACATTTTTCCTTAATTTTCTATATTTTTAAGTAAAATTGAATATGTAAACACACACACACACAGACACACGTTTGGGTATCTTACAAAACCGCGACATTTTGATATTTTCAATTGTGGATAGCAATGTTTAACCGAATTAAATTAATCTAACCTAACCTAGTCTAACCTTCGTTATATCCTTCGTTCCTGACATCTAATAATTTTTCAATTAAAAAATGTATAAAACTATGGCAACACCGCTAATGTCGCTTCTTGCGCGTTCGTGTCGCGATTGAGCTCTGTGTGTATCCTAAAGATTGTCGCAGTAAAGTAAGACATCTCACACACACACACACAGCAATTTAAGAAAAAAACACACTGAAACTTGCAACAGAATATACTACTTTTATTTGCAGACTTTAGGCTAATTGTCTTGTTAAGTTTATTCATTATAAGTGAACATAATGCCAGTGATTATAATAAACTTACCGTGTCTAAGAATCTGATGTCAAGTGCTTTGTTTTTAGCATTTCAAGTGGAATCAGTGCATTGTACATATATCCTTAAGGAATAGTAACAGAATGACCTCTAAAAGTGTTTGTCACTACAGATACAGAAGTCTCCGCCTACGGAGGAGGGACTTGTATACCTTTCCCTAACGTGTATTCAAATCATACTGGGTTACAGATTATGAATTGTCCATTCAAGGGTATGAATATAACTAAATGAACATGGCAGGTAGCCAGCTCAACTCAACCCGAGGAAGTGGGAGAGGTAGAACCAAAGATCTTCAAGGCTCTGAATCCAATTTTTAGTCAATCTAATATAAAAGTAGTCATACAACGCTACTGATGGTGTATATTGAAAGTGGGCAGAGCCTAACTGATAATGGCTTCAAACTATATCAAACAAAAAAAGCGAATACAAATCAACTGTTGAATTAGATGACAAACTTAGGTAATTATTCTCTAAATTTTGTATTGTATTTCTCATATAATAGCAGAAATATTAATATTTAACTTAAAGGCGTGTGATATTTCTAGAAACATTTATGAAAAAAAAAAAATGGAATGCGTATTTAATACATCACCTGCTCAGTTTATTTGCGCGTCTTTATTATGAACTCCTTCGGTTCACGTACCTCCTCTCAGAAAATGAACTGGAAACGGACAATTAAAAACTTCTCTTAGATCGTGCTGATAGATCGTAGTAAATTTCAAGCAAAGTATGATAATTTATCACTGATTAGTTGTTAGTTTCATGTTATATTACGTAAGATTATATTAACTAGATTCCGGACCTCTAAAATGTAAATGGTATATTATAAAACTTTTCTTACATAAAAAAAGCTAGATTATAATTAAATAAACATTTATGTTAAAAATTATGACAAACCCATGGGACCATGTACAGCCAGAGAGATTTTTAGGAATTAATTAAAGGCAAAGGAACCAACATTGAACTACACCTTTTCACTCTCAAATTAAAACAACTGAATTTCAAATTAAAATAAATGAATCTCAAATTAAAAGAAATGAATCTCAAATTAAAAGAAATGAATCTCAAATTAAAAGAAATGAATCTCAAATTAAAACAACTGAATTTCAAATTAAAACAACTGAAGTTTAAATTAAAGCAAGTGAAATACAATTTAAAATATATGAAAGTCAATTTAAAACAGAGATTGTGTAAAATCTGAATGTGCATCGAAAGCTTTTATTTTATAGCTGGTGGGAGTACTTGGCATCTGAAACACGTTGGCAACATTCACAAGTCCCTACCAACCGTTGCTATCCATGACTCGACTCTCTCAGTTACCAAGGACGTCCTCTCTGACCCGGCCAGCTCTCACTCGCTCTCACAGCTGTGTATTTCAAGGTTATTAAAATAACTGAGTTACGCTTTACTGTGATGATTTGGATTATGTTTACAATATAAATTTCTACAGGGTGATCCAAAAGTCTCTCCGCAGTAAGAAACAGCCTAATAGCCTACGCTTTGATAGATGTAGCCTAAACAAAAGGCCTAATAGCCTAGCTCCCATTATTCAATCATGGACGTGAAATAACTGTGGAGAGACTTTTGGATCACCCTGTAGAAATTTATATTGTAAAAATAATCCAAATCATCACAGT
>JAJOZX010002157.1:587500-625000 GCA_023014485.1 Bathynomus jamesi | reverse complement strand
GACCATTTACTTTGTGGATTCATATTCAGATTTAGATTATCAAAATAACTGTTGTTTCGATAGACAAAACATTTAAAATGGTTATACAAATCGGATTCAGATCTGATTTTGAATCCGAATTCGTTTACCTTTATCTAACAGTCCCCCCCCCCACACGTATATATATATATACACAGTAAACCCTCGTCCAACGCGGGGGTTAGGTTCTTCGAGAACGGCGCGTTTGGTAAATCCGCGTTGGACAAACTTAATTCCTTATGGGATAAATGGGGATACGTGAACGCGGCCGCGTAAAGTCTCCCATTAATACTTAGATATGTCAATTTTTTATTCACACACAAATGAATTTCCCTACCTATATTGTATATGAAATAAGAACATAATAAAATGATAAACATAATGATATTTACATATGATAAATAAAAATATATTAAATGAAAATAGCACGTATCTTTTCTTCACTCTTTCGGATGGTGCGTATGGTAGACTCATTCACGTGATACTCGCGGCCAAGTGATGTTATGATCATACCACACGCAACTTATCTAGAATCTTTATTTTTTTCGCTAATGTCATAACCTTACGACTTTTTTCTCTTCACTATCACTCGCAGATGCTTTACGGTTTGGTGCCATACTGCTGTCTAAGGGTAATAGCAAAACAACGGCAAAATACGACAAAAACAATCCAACACAACACAACTTCACTGAACTTAACGCGGTAGCGGGACTGAGACAAAGGGTGATGCGAGGGGTGACGCGAGAGGGAGGGAGATGCGGGAATGTTGGAGAGTGTAGGAGAAAACACAAGAGCGTGCATTGGCACGCTTACAGTACTACTGTATTAGAGCGTGTTTGGCGGACCGCGTATAATCAAATTTTCCGCTTTCAGCAAATAATAATTATTCGCATTTATTTTTTCGTGTATAAGCAAATTCGCGCTGGACAAACACGCGTTGGACGAGGGTTTACTGTATATGTACAAAGGGTTGACAAAAGTAAATAGACATTGACATCAAGATGATTGTCCTCAAGAACAAATGGCAAAGCTCATGAATGGAATGGCAGAACGTGTGTCAAAAGAGGAAACCAACACGATTCTAAATACAGGGTGTCCCAAAAAAAACTGTATACTCTTTATAGTTATTAGCTTTATAGCTATATAGTTTTTTGGGACACCCTGTATAATGATTCAATAAATCCGTTATTATTAATCGACTTTTATTATTAAATCGAAAACTATGGAAAAACCGAAGGTATCTATTCGTATTTACCTTTGTCAATCCTCTGTATATAAATATACATATACCGTTCCTCGGTGGTGTAGTGGTTAGCGTCGCTGACTACGAATCCATCGGCCACGAGATCGAGACCCGCTGACGGCAGGCGGCGCGCAGCAAAACTCAGCTGTTCATCCTTCCACATAAAAAATTGGTTGGTAGATAAATGGGTACCCTGGGTAGCCTAGTGGTTAAGACGCTTGGTTGCTGGTGGGGCGTGGTTTGGATTCCACGTTAAACTGTAGGTCTAAAGTGAAGTGACAAGCTTGACCTTCGTCAGAATGAATAATTCGGGCAGAAGCAAAAACTAAGGTTAACCAAGGTGTATACATATACAGTATACATATATGTTACAAGGAATCTGCGTAACTAGGGATTTCATGAAATTCCTAAAATGTTCAGGGATTTCATGTAAGATTAAGTCGTGATATTTTTGTTAAACCTACGGGAAAATTATTGACTGCCCGGTTAGGTCAACTGTACGCCCTTGACGATTGGTTTGATCAAGTCGTGATATTTTCGTTAAAACTAACGAAAATATCACGACTTAACCTTACATGAAATCCCTGTACATTTTAGGGATTTCATGAAATCCCGAGTTGTACAGATTTCCTGTAATATATATATATATATATATATAATATAACGTTCCAGCCGCACATACAGACTTCATTTCGTTGACGATGAATGTCACTGAGATTCTAATAACCTAATTTTAATTGTCCGAACCACGAGTCGCTAAAATGTCATGTCCATCAAATGTCAATAGCTCGTTGCAGCTAAGATCACACACACACACACACAAGGGAGTTAAGAACAAAGTAAGGACGTTAAGAAAATTAGGGGATAAATTTTTAATATAGACTTAATTAATATAATATAAAATTTATTTGGAAGCACCTGAATATATGAACATCTGATTCTAAGCATTTTTTTTTTTTTTTTTTTTAGCAGGTGCCATTTTTACGTAATTATTTATTAACACGAATAAAAATGAACACAAATATTAGATTAAGATTTTTTTTGGTAACGAAAATTGAGTGAATTATTAATTCAAGAATAGATTTATTATTATTATTATTATTATTATTATATGAAATTATATTTCAATCCTATTCATTATAAATTCAGAAATATACCGGGTGGGTCAAAAACAATTACCATGTTAATACAAATGGCTTTATTTAAAAGTCAAAAGATGAGTCTGGGTTACCAATTCTTTTACAGGACTACTTTAGAGTGTCGATAAAATTATTTGAACATTTGTTCAATGTGACTTTTATTTTGCTGAATACATATGGTCAAACCTCACTCATCAGTGCACCTGTCAATATACCGCTGTGACACATTGTTCTAACCTTTCAAAATTCGTTCACGCAATTCGTTCAAATTTCGAATTCTTTCACCAGCGAAGTCTGGGGTTTCTTTTTGTGTGTAAGCCACAGTTCGTGTGATCTGTGCGCAGGAGCACCATCTTGCTGGAAAGTGTAATTGTTAAACTAATTTTAACCGAATATCTCTCAAATTGTGGTAAATCCTGCGTGCAGTAATATTCGGCATAGATTTTAGCTCGGGGTTCAATTATAACAATATTGGTTTTCCCTAACTTCGAGACACAGGCGCTTACCATTATGCTACTTGAGAAGTTTGAAACTTCCTTCACTAAACGCTCAAGTGTTTATCTCTTTCTCGTAACATTCTCATAAACACGATTATTCTGGTGATTAATTGGTGGTATAATGGAATATTTTCTCTTCAGAAAACCATATTCGCCTAATTGATTGGCCCTCAAATCTGTTGAGCAAATTCTGAGCGCAAGTTACGCGTTTGGCCTTGTTTGTACCCGTTAGTGATTGAAAAGATTGCCGTCTCTAAGACCGTAGCCCGAAATAATTTTTTGAAATATTCCCAACGGTGCTCACGGGAAATAGCAGTTGTTTTTTTCGATTTCCTCGGCGAGAGATGAGTTCTGGGCTGATCTTCTTGACTCAAGATGTAACTTTCAACCAAGTCGCTGTTATCCTCCGTTCTAGCACTCCGAGGTCGCCCACTTCCTTCATTTAACTCAACATATTTAAGTTACCTTCCTCATTGTATGAGGGCATTTTATACACTTCTTAAACAAGCTACTGAACACTTTACAATATACTTATTCTTTTCTAATTCATTAAATCTGAAAAAGAAGAATAGGAAAATGAATACAATGAACGCTTATACATGGATCAAAATTTCAGTAACATTGATTCAATATGAGGACACAAAATACTGTGAACATTAGCGTGGTCAGTTATTTTTTCCCCACCTGGTATAATATATATATATATATACAGTATATATATATATATATATATATATATATATATATATATATATATATATATTATTATGAGCATAATAAATTTTTATTAACTTCAAAGTATAGGATGAAAAGATTATTTTTATACATATATTGGATACGAAATCATTAAAATTCATTTAATTTACATTTTAATTAAGTTTTTCTCTATTAAATAATAAATAAATTTATATACGCACATGACAACACGGTATTAGTACAGTGTGAGCGAAACGTCACATTCACACCGCGACTATATACAAGTGGTAGACAGTGACTTTCGCATCACCCTGTCGAAATAATAATAATAATAATTAATTAAAGCTTGAATAGGCTGTTGTTTTTGTTTAATGGGGTTGTTTATCCTCTTTCTTAACAACTTAAGTCGAATGACAGAGGGGACTTGCAGCTTTAGGTGGAATCCGAACTAAGAGTCGCTACATCATCTGGGTACAGAGGTAGGCCCCCACCCAACTACTATTCAGACCCACCGTCGCTTAACTTTGTTGATCTAGCGAGAAGCAGTGTTACGTGGCCACGTCGTAGGCCGACTTAAACAGATAAAGCTTTCCTTGGATCTCGTCCGCCTCTTCAGATGCCTGAACTAGTTGGTTGCTTGATCCGCTTAACGTCCTTCAACCACGAAGGGTCGTTGAAACGGGTGCTAAGGCAACCAAGAGGGAGAAAAAGTCTCATTTAAAAAAAAAGAAGTCGAGCCAAATAAATTACATGCAGCGGTCTCGTCACTGCCCTCCCTGAAGAAGAGAGGAAATATCCCAGATTTGAGACTCAAAATAAAGAGAAACAGCCCCTGTGCATAATAATAAAAGAATTTGGGAGGGGGGGGGCGTTATTTTACCTTTCTTAAGCAAATGAATGAATTTAAGATTTGCTTTTAGAAAGTTGTGTTAGAATGATTTTTCTTTAGTATTATTAGCAATATGGGTTAGCGGATCTTTACTGTTCATATAAAATACTGGTGGTGCGGGTAGTGTACTGTCAGGTAAGAAAAAATTTATACACCCTACTTCAAAAAAGAAATTTATTTTCCCGTGTCTACATCAGCGGTTCTCAAGTTTTTAATGTGTGGGACCCATTTTCCCAACCCTTTGAACGTTCCCGATCCCGATATATATTATATATATATATATATATATATATATATATATATATATATATATACACACACACCGGGTGATTGAAAAGTAAGGACCCAATTTCAAATGGCTGTATTTACTAAACGAAAAGTGGTATTGCAGAAATTCTTTCAACATTTTAAAACAAAAACATTGCCATTTATTCTGCTCTCTCAACATAAGCCCCAGCATTCTGAACACATTTCTGTAGCCACGAAGACACAGACGCAACACTTTTCCGTAAGAAGTCTTCAGGCAGAGCGGCAAAAACATCTCGGAATCGCTGTTCCAATTCGTCAAGTGTCCGGGGTTTTGCTCGGTACACTTCCTCTTTAGCCGAGCTGCCTGCCGTATGGATTCTGTGGGCTCCTCTGAAACATTTCTCTGACAACATTCACATTTTCCTCTGATCGGGATGTCGATGGTCTCCGGACTGCGCTTCATCCTTCACAAAACCCATTGTCACGAGCTTTGTGTGACAGTTTCTGATGGCCTTTGCACTGAGGGTAGCGTGTCTTCCATGAAGTGACCTCCATCATCGCTGCGCTTGAATCACAGACTGCCACACCTCGTGCCTGGCAGCTATTTGAGCGCGTTCCCGTACTGTCAATTTTTGTGCCATTGTTCACCTGCAAAACAAAGGGAAAATTGTATTAGTTTCAAATGGCAATGTTTGTGCTTTAAAACTGTGCAAGAATAGTAGCAACAGCATTCCGTTTAGGAGATACAGCCATTTGAAATGGGTCCTTACTTTTCAATCACCCTGTATATATATATATATATATATATATATATATATATATATATATATATATATATAAATGTGGGAATTAGGTCTAATCCTTGAAACAGCAAATAAATCTGATTTAATTTATTTTTATATGCATATCAATATTTTTCACAGAAAATATTTTTAGCATTGTAGGTTCGTGCGGCCCCAAGAAAATTGCTCAGCAACCCCATTTGGGGGTAACATTTTAAGGAACAAAGTTTTATTATTTGGGTCATTATCATTATCTTTCTGACTACCTCCTGATTAAAATGGAAGATGGAACAATATATAAAAAAGAACAGACCAAGTTTGGAACAAGTATAATTATTGACAACAAAAAATACCTGGACTTGTCTGCAGAGTTACACATTCTTACACTAAGATTATATATATATATATATATATATATATATATATATGCGCCTTGGTGGTGTAGTGGTTAGCGTCGCTGACTACGAATCCATCGGCCCCTGGATCGAGACCCGCTGACGGCAGCCGGCGCGCAGCAAAACCCAGCTGTTCAACCTTCCACACAATAAAGAAAGTGGTTGGTAAATAAATGGGTACCCTGGATGGCCTAGTGGTTAAGACGCTGGGCTGCTGGTGGGGCGTGGTTCGAATTCCACGTTAAACTGTAGGTCTAAGGTGGAGTGAAAAGCTTGACCTTCGTCAGAATGAACAATTCGGGCGGAAGCTAACCAAAGGTGACCAAAGGTATATATATATATATATATATTATATATATATATATATATATATATATATTATAATTAAAGAGTTAAAGAATGGTTCTTCGCCAGGGGTAAATGACCTATCGAATGAGCACTTGAAATATGCCAGTGACGTGATATGTCTACATGTATCATTGCTCTTATCAGCCATGCTTGCTCATAGCTATATCCTGCAGAGTTCGTGAGGGTATATATCTTGCCCCTGGTCAAAAATAAGTATGGAGACATTCTGTCCAGCAATAATTACAGGCCTATTGCTGCCGTTTCCTGCTTCTCGAAACTATTAGAAAAACTCTTGTTACTCTGATTAAATGATTATCTATGGACATCTCTTAATCAGTTTGGTTTAAAAGGTTCCACTCAAATGACCTGTGTATCTATGTAATTAAAGAAATAATATCTAAATACACTGACAGTAATTCAACTATTTATAGCTGTTTCCTAGATATAAGTAAGGCATATGATAGAGTGCAATATTTTATTTAAAAAACTAGAAGACAGGAAGGTCCCCATGTCCATATTAAATTTTTGAAATTTGGTATTCCCACCAATCTTTTACCGTTAGGTGGGCAATGTACTATCCGAATGTTTTGGCTCCTCTTGCGGGTGAGACAAGGCTCCTTGCTCTCTCCTATGCTGTTTAATGTGTATATTGACGGATTAATTGCGTCACTTAATGAGGCAACAGTGGGATGTTGTATAGATAACAAGGATAAATACTTAGTTTATGCCAATGATATGGTGTTAATAAGTCCCTCTGTTGAAGGTCTGGATGGGCTACTAAAAGTCTGCGAAGTGTATTCGCAGAAACATGATATTCTTTTTAATGTTACAAAAACTAAGTTTATGCAGTTTCATCCTAAAAGCTGTAATCAGCCAGCTGATATTAGGTTTAAAATGAGAGGTGAAGTAATTGAGGAAGTACAAGATTTAAGTATTTGGGGTCAAACTATCACCAGCTCTTTAAGTGATGACTCAGATATAAGAAAACAATCTAAAACCTTTGTGCTAAAGCGAATATGACTATAAGGAACTTCCGGTTCTGTATAAGTGAAGCTAAAGACACTCTTTTGTACTTTCTGCAGTAATATATGCGGACAGCAACTCTGGGTGAATTATAAAAAAGGTTCTGGAAGAACCCTAAATTTGCTGTACAACAAATCTTTTAGACTCCTACATAAATTACCCCCGAGATGCTCAGCTTCGCAAATGTTTGCTACTTGCAATGTCCCAGCTTCCTGGAGGTGACAAGACGTGCTGAATACAGTCTAATGCAAAGAATTAAAAAATAAACAACCCGATTATCCAATCTATCCATGAGTCCTGCCGTTTGTCTTCTAAGCTATGGAATTCATGGTAGAAAAACGTCTGTCTGTAGCTCCACTTAACTTCAACATTACTGTATTATTTTTAATCAATTGTATAATTTCTATCCTTAGTATGTGAAACTGTCATTGTATTATTAATATTGTCATAGGGACAGTAACCCGGTGCCCACGTTGGGCTTTCCATCATGAAAAGGATGTGTGTTCCTGAGGATGTCATTAGACGAAAGTGCTTGAGCACCATTCTGTGTTTCCTTTCCTTCGTGTTTTATTCATCATAAATATTTTTCACGTGTTACTTTCGTGAAATAATTTTCATATATATATAGGGTGAACCAAATGTAGGTGGACAGTAAATGATAACGTTATTTTGAGAATACATATTTAATTTTTTTGTATACTATAATACAAAATAAAATTTAAATAAATTTAGTTATAATATTTAATATAATATAACACAAACACCATAGTTATAATGAACACCATAGTTATAATATAATATAACACAAACCGTATTCAACCTACTGTCCACCTATTTTTGGTTCACCGTGTATATATATATATATATATATATATATATATATATATATATAAACGCATAACCGCGCATTTTTGCATTTGTGTAAATCTATCCTTCATCTCTTGATACTGTTTCCATGCGAGTATAAAGAGGATTGACAAAAGTAAATGGACACCTTCAGTTTTGTCATAGTTTTTCCATTTAACAATAAAAGTCAATAAATAATAACGGATTTATTGAATGGTGTTGCTTTCCCCTCTGAATTATGTAAAGCTAACGCACGTTCTCGCATTCCACTCATGAACTTTGACATTTGTTTGTCCTTGTGGACAAGCATCTTGGTGTCTATATACTTTGTCAACCCTCTTTACTGTACGTATTTATTTGAACGTCTGAATTAAAGTTTATATTGGTTAAAAACTTCGTATATCGTTCAAGGCATGAAATAATTACGTAGGAAGCATTTTGTCAACATTTAAAATATTTACAGGGTGATACGAAATGTTTCGTACCAAATATTCGCCTCAAACTCAGAATTTTATATCTGCAAGAAAGTAATTAAATATATCATGAATCGATATATATATATATATATATATATATATATATATATATATAATATTATATATATATATATATTGCCCAAACTAATACCCCCAAAATTGCCCCCACTAGTGTTCGAACTAGTGATGTGGTTCGCTTTTTTTTTTCTCGCTTTAAAAACAAATGCAAAAATTTTTTAAAATATTATCGGAAAGCAATTCCCTCCTTCAGCAAATCCCGCAAATAAAGTGGAATGCTGCAGAGGGGTCGACTTCAGATCGATCCTGATCATCGTTGAAACCCTCATAAAGCATGAAGCAAACAAAGCTAAAAAATCAAGTGTCGAAAATTCAAGAAATGACAAAAAAAAAAGAAAAAAACAACTAAGAATTATGTTCTGGACTTTTTAAGTTTTATTTCACTAATGTTAGCTAATTGATAATGGATAATAGCTAATAGATAGCAAATAGCTTAATAGATAAAATAGGTTAATAGCTAATGAGGACAAATGATAATTAACTTTTGTTATAGTTGTATTATCATTTTAACAAAATTTTAGTTTATCCTTTCATCTTAAAATTATTGAATTAAGTGATAATTTTCAGAATATAAAGCAACAGGTTATTTAATACAATTTAAAAACAAAGCAAAAGGAATAAAGGATAAAGGGTCAAGCTAATTAGGAAATTGTGAAATTAAATAATTAATATTAAATCATTCGCATACCAGAACCAGACCCTTCAACCCTATACAAAGTTATAACTTGCTAAGTAGTATTGGTGCTTTCCTGTTAACGGGAATACCCAACCGCCCGCCATCATCTGGACTCGTATCTTGAGGAATTCATGTGGCGACAACGTACCGAAAGCAGCGACGTTTTTTCTGCGATTTTAGATGACAAAGACATTTTGGCCCCCTACTAACTGATTATATCGCTTACATATTAACTATTTTCTAAATGATTAATAAATTGGGTACTTACTACTTACGTATTATCGGGACTACCAAACTGTTTATGATGTATTTTTGCTCTCGTCATTTTCGTTTAAACTAACGAAAATATCACAACTTAACCTAACCAATTATCAAAGGCGTACAGTTGACCTAACCGGGCATTCAATTAACCTAACTGGGCATTCAGTTGACCTAACCGGGCATTTTTCGTTATATTAACCTGTTAGGTTAATTCAATGCCCGGTTAGGTCAATTGAATGCCCGGTTAGGTCAACTGTACGCCCTTGATGATTGGTTAGGTTAAGTTGTGATATTTAGTTAGTTTAAACGAAAATGACGAGAGCAAAAATACATAACAAACAGTTTGGTGGCGGGCGGTTGGGTATTCCCGTTAACAGGAAAGCACCGTGGTGGTGCTTTCGTGGTATTTTATATAAAAGAATGAAACAAAAATAAATTTTGATATGTAATCCATGATTAAAAGTTAGTGACCTTTTAGGTAAATACTAGGTAGTGCTTTTATGTAGATAACCAAGTACTGTATACTGTATTCACCCTATTTAATGAAATACATAAGAACTATATTATTGAATTAAGAATTTTGGATATTACCAATTTACAATTAACACATTAGCTTCTGTCACACTCACTCACTACTCATTCTCTGTATCATCAGAGTCAGTCGGAGGCTCAGAGCTTACAAGACGGTTAAGACCCTAAATTTACTAGCTCTGGTTCTTGAACTTCATCATCATCAGGTTGAATAACTGGTTGATCTGGATCATCTACATTAGATATTTCAGAAATAGAAGAACGTCTCTGTCACTTCTTACTACAACCACTACTTCTTGTTTCTGCAGTAGCTTTGTATTCTCCTTTATGTATACAGTTTTCCTGCCTAGTCCGTTGTAAGTCTGGGAGCAAGTGTAGTTTACGTTCCCCTACATTATCCGTGTGTAGTTTACGTTCCCCTACACTATCCTAGTGTACTTTACGTTCCCCTATATTATCCTAGTGTAGTTTACGTTCCCCTATATTATCTTAGTGTAGTTTGCATTCCCCAACTTTGTCCGAGTATACCTAATCAAATAAAACGTTAAAACTAACAAAAATATTAAGACAACCTAACCAATCGTCAGTATATATATAAATTGACGATTAGTTAGGTTAAGTCGTAATATTTCCGTTAGTTTTAACGTTTTATTTGATGGATTCATTTAAAAAATGTCTCCTGAAGATCCTAGTGTAGTTTGTTCCCCAACTTTGACCTAGTGTAGTTTGTGTCCCTTTTTGCGTCAGAGGGACGTAAACTACACTTGCTCCTAAGTCTGTTTGTTTTTGCAATAAGAATGCAGAATATATGTGCTGTTTATAATCTTTATTAGTCTATTCACTTCTGCTACATGGTTTTGTAAGCATTGTCGTGAAGAAATATCCACAAAGATAAATTGAGGCCATGCTCTATACAACGGAAAGAAAAGTATTCTTCTTGGAGAATCTTCCCTGCTGCCTTCATGTTACGAGTAATAGTATTTTCTGTAATAAATCCCAAAATAAGTAGTTCTATTGTCAGTAGTAGCTTTGATTTCTTCAATAACCTTTGTAGTTTCATTGCCAATGTATTAGGCAGTATGGCTATCTGTACCAGTAGGAATTGTTTTCAAAATACTGGATCAGGAGTACTCACAATAAAGTTAATGATGGGTTCATTTCTTATGTTACTCCACCCATCACATATAAGGATCATAGAATCTGTTTTTGCCAATATCGCTTCTATTTTTGTGTGAACTCTTGTGTAGTAATTTTTCAAAAAGCGAGGAGATATTAAATATAGTGTTGGTACACTGTAGGCTAGTCTTAATTTTTTGAAAAATTGTAGCCAATAGGCCTATCAAAGTCGATCAGACCAGGTTGAAAAATAAATCTCTCAAAAGCACTGACTGACTTTAGCAGACTGCAGACCATTAAAGAAGAAAAACTGAGCTTCAGGGTTAACTAAGAAATATTTCCACTAAACTATGGAACCAAATATAGAAGTTAAATAAGTGTAGAATACAGTAAGGTGCCATGAATCCATAATACCATCAAACCATCACACACTAGCTAATAGGCTTATTCATATTCCTGCAAATAGGATAGTGCTCATTTCTGCTATTGTTTAAACAATTTAGCTAAATATTTATTGGTAACTATGCCTATAATAGATAGAAGTGGGAAAGAAAACTATAAAAATAGACAATATTCTATGCAAGTTATTTCAATTTAATATAAAATACTGTATACTCGTCAAAAATAGTAATTAAAAGCAAACAATGCTAAAAAAAAGCAATAAAAAACCGGCTTTAAAAAAATTCATACTTTCCCACATCACAAAGTCACTTTGAACACATCATCTCTTTAGTGCAGGAGAGTTAACATGTAAAATGTCTCTGGATAGGAAAGCATTATGCATTTCCTTAGTTGTTTAAATACATATATGACAGGCTGTATTAACTTTTATCCCGTCTACTCGCCTACCCAAAAGATGGTGGTTTTGAAACTTAAAAGGTTATTATCGAGGTGATGAACTAATTAAAACGAAGGTTGGGAATAATGACATATTGGAAAATCCGGATCACCTGAAGATCAGGGCCCCCAGCCTTCTTTAGTTAGCTTTATAAGACTAACTAACCAAAATATCACGACCTAACCTAACCAATCGTCAAGGACGTACAGTTGACTTAACGATTGGTTAGGTTAGGTCGTGATATTTTCGTTAGTTAGCCTTATAAGGCTAACTAAAGAAGGCTGGGGGCGCTGATCTTCAGGTGATCCGAAAATCCATATTAGAAATGTTAGAGAGCCAAACGAAGTGAAGGTAGATTTCTTTTCCAGTGGTAAGGTATGAGAATTTATCCGGCTATGCTTGTTTTGCTTAAGTTAAAAGCGGAACTATAGTCGTTGAGGGTTGGTTTAATACTGAGGATGTTTAGGGATTCGAGAATGCGGAGGTCGGTTAGTTGGTTTGTTGAGTTGATGATTTTGAAGTTGGAGGAAGTAGTGGGTGGTTGTGAAGGTGTCAGTGATCCCTTATTGTTGATTTGGATGGTTTATTTAATTAAAGATTGCGATGTTCTAGAAGAAATACCGCGATGCTCGTCCACTCTTGTTTGATATTAGCGAATGGCGCTGCCAATATAATTCACTTTGCAGCGAATTATATATATAATTACACACCAGCGAACTGATATATATATATATATATATATATATATATATATATGAATAGAAACGACATAGTATTAAGGAACGTTTCTGCACACGAGGAAGAGAAATCACGAATAAATGAAAAATGAGGCGAACCGCCCGGGAATCGAACCCAGGGCGGTTCGCCTCATTTTTCATTTATTCGTGTTTTCTCTTCCTCGTGTGCAGAAACGTTCCTTAATACTATGTCGTTTCTATTCATTTATATACTGCGTGGTCATTGCAGTTAAATGCATATATATATATATATATATATATATATATATATATATGATGATGAATAAAACCACGAAGGAAAGGAAACACAAAATGGTGCTCAAGCGCTTTCGTCTAATGACATCCTGAGGATGTCATTAGACGAAAGCGCTTGAGCACCATTTTGTGTTTCCTTTCCTTCGTGGTTTTATTCATCATAAATATTTTTCACGTGTTACTTTCGTGAAATAATTTTCATATATATATAATATATAAATAATATATACAGGGTGTCCTATAAGTCTGGAATCATAGGGTAAAATAAGTAATTCATGTTTTTCCGTTTATGCAAGTGCCCATGATGTCTTTGAGTAAGGAAGAACGCATCCAGGTAATTCTGCTCGTAGGAAATCGGAGTCAGAGGGAGGTCACTAAGGAATTTAACAGATTGCATCCGGACCGCGCGCGCGATAACACACAGCTGTGTCGGCAAACTTGTAGCAAAGTTCAGGGAAACGGGATCCATAGGAGATAAACCACGCAGTGAACCTCCGAGGACATCCACCGACGATGACACAGCCGCTACCATCCTCGCTCATTTCACAAACAGTCCCCAAAAGTCTCTTCGGCGTTTTTATTGCCGTTTTTATCATTTTGCCCTATGGTTCCAGACTTACGGGACACCCTTAGTCCAGGCAATTTGTAGTTAGACCTGGGCAAAATTGCTTCAGAAGCTTTCTAAACTGTTTCCAGCTCAGGAACCATTGCCGAATAACATATCCAAAATCCGACAAAATTGGACCCCGGGAACACCCCCAAAAATGAAATTCAAAATGACGGACTGGATGTTTCCTACGAAAAAAAAAAATATATAATTTACGCTTTTATTTATAGAGATACATTTGATGCTTTTTCTTTCAGTTGTAATGTTTTAAATAATTCAACAAATACAACACAACCAGTTATTACGCAAATATAATGTTATATAGCTTTTTACAGATTTTTATAATCAATAATACAACAATTATTTTTTTCCCAGTTTCAAGTTATGTTCATTACAAAGAAGTGATACCTGGTCACAAACATACAGAAATTAATCCTCTTCATCACTATCATCGGATAGATTACCGGTACTTGGGTTGTTATCGCAACCACTGATTTGGCACTCGCCACAAGCGGCTGAACAGGGCATTCCATTACGCTTGCATCCACATCTTGAAGTAGCACATTTCGTCTTGCAGGAGCAGCGGATCATGTTGAGTAGATAATTTGGAGCTGGTGGCTTGTCGCAGGCTGTAGTAGTAGGAATTATTCTTTACATACCAACCCCACTGTTCTGCATCGATCTTCTCTTCTGTAGACTTCCAGATTAGTATTTGAAAGTATGTGCGAAAGCTGTGGTACTTTGTGGACGCATCGGTAGGTGGCAAACGTTCGGGTGTAACAAAAGATTTAGCTGTAGCTACCTTTTCAACTAACATTCGATGACGTAGTGCGTTAGTGGATTCAAGTGTTTTGCAGCCATACAACAGAAGCATTGCCTTTCTTCCAGCGGCTTCAATGTCAGAGTGTTGGCAACAGTCAGAACAGAATGTATTTGCAACTGAACGGAGTTCAGCCACCTTCATCAGTGTGTCGAATGCTTTGGCTTTACCGATCGAAAAAATTCTGGATGTGCTATCACAGCCCGTGAAAGCATGCACAAACAGGAGATACTTGCAGATGTCATTGCCTAACAATGATTGAATGCTGAGAATATCATACACAGGATTAGGAGATGGTCCCCGTCCCGTCTTATATCGCTGCGATAGTACAACTTGAAACCACTGTCCTTGGCATGGTACAGAAGGAGAATCAGCAAGTCGGTGTCTTCCCCTATTACTGTTGTAGTTGCATTTTCTGATGAGGAAACTGCTGCACGAACGATGTCCACATCAGCATCCCCATCTGCGTTGTGAACAGTACACCCGTGCTTCTTCAACATCTCAACTACGAGGGAAATAAATGCTTGCTTGTTGTTTTCATTAGCCAAGAAGTGTTCCTTCTGGCCAACAAACTTCATGCTTGGACTGAGATTCACATTTCTGCTTGTCTTGGTGCTGCGTCTTCTGTGGGTCATGTCCTTGATCGTAGGAGAGCTGCTGTAGCCATAAAAAACAATGATTGCTTTTCCATATGTTTTCAGAGTGAAATCGGCATATGAGTTGGCGATGCTGTCATATGTTTCATCTTGACGCCAGGAAACACGATGTAGTAGAGATCCACCATCCAATACGTACTGGTCTGTGCACTGAATTTCTTGAACTTTTCCATGCGTAAAGTGTCAGTGTATTTGATTATTGCATGAGCTAGCTGAGACTTATCGGGTTTCCTCAAGATACTTCGTGATTCGAACAATGCAGGAGGATATGCACACAGTTCGTAACACATGACATCTTCAAGATTCATGTCTCCGCCAGTGGCAACAGTCATCATTCTCTGAAGCAGTAGTGCAGGATCTACTTCTATATCTGAAGCATCAGTGATCACAACGGCAGAAGCAGATCCTAGTGTTTTCACTTTGTCAGATCTTTTGGCAGAATATGTAAAGGCTTGTTTCCCAATCATTTTTACGACAATGTTCGTACCGATTGAATGCAATTGATGAACGTTAACTCCAGGATCAGCAGTTAGCCCTGTTACAATGTTGCAGAGACCCGAGGTAGAATGGAATGGGGATAAGGATTCCAGACGTTCAAGTACTTTCTTCATGTCATTACTGTCCCTGATTTGTCTACTTCCCCTCATTTCCTTGTGCTGTTCACTACTTTCCAACAAAGCTCTGGTGTATTCCTGCATTGCTAAGTTATAAGTGGAACACAGAGGCATAGAAAAGAGCCACGTTGTCCTTTGGATGTCTGTAAATCCACTTCCGCGTGTCAGTCCGCCTCTGCTTTTCAGGGAACGCATTAGTACTTGTTCTATCACCAGGTCTGTGCGAGTCCGGCCCATAATCTGTCGCTTCTTCTTACCACAAACTTACCTTCCTGGAACATTTTGTTAACGGCTGGATTTTCAGAAGGCAAACTTAACATTTTCTGCAGGTACAGGTATATCGATTTCAGGTAATTGTGATGTCCGGCTGCTGCAATTATGGGGATGGTCTCCAGCATAGCTTGCAAGTGCAAATCCCACGAGCCGGTTCTGTCTGCTGTTATCAAGGAACGTGCAATGTTGATCATTCGCTGATATTCCAACCAGAGTTGACTTGTTTGCGAAGTAGATTGTAGGTCAGTTTTCTTCGCATCCAAAGTGGTAGCAATCTGAGACAATGCATTCGAAGATTCCACATCCTCAACTGATTGTTTGGCGGTCATAACATCATCGAGCAGGTCACAAGCTTCCTTATGGAGGTCATGAGGAGTTCCATCTTCATTACGAGGGAAAACGTCTGCGACTAGTAAGGTACTAAGAGCTGCATCTACTATCATATGACCACGTATCGCTCTTGAAACAGCTTTTCCAGACATCATGTGTTGCACGGCATTTGGCCCGTATATTTCTTGAAGTACTTCAGACAATCCTGAACCATTCATAAGAGTACCGACTGCTCCCAAAAGATTCATCAGAGTGTGAAATGATCCCAGCATTAAAACAATGTCCTGCAGGTCTCTCTGTTCATTGATGATTTGGGAAGCTTTCCAGAACAAAGGCTGATCAAAGGTAATAATGCATGGGACTTTTTGATCGCGTGCTATCTTGCTCAAATATAGTAATGTCGAAAATATGCAGGTCATGTCAGTTGGCGACATATCTATGATGGGAAGGAACGTGATCGACGCCACACCTGGATGTGAGACACTTGATCCACCGTGAATTGCCTGCATTGTTCCGGACCAACTTGGACCTGATCTTTCTGCTGAAGATATCTGCCAGAGAAGACTAAGTCGACTTATGGTGGCAGTGGGTACTGGAAGTTCGCGGAATGAGATGTCCCTCAACATGCTTCTCGCGTGTCTATATTCCCTAATGTCAACGGTTGCAATCTTCTTAATGTCATTGTCACCAACATTACGCCTGTGAATAGAAGGGTGGATCTTGATCTTCGGAGTTATTGCGGCAATCATACCCATTCCATGAAAGGTATTCTTCCCATCCAAAGTGCAGACATCATGATCGACGTTATCTGCTGCTAGAAGGACTGCAGTGTTTTCATCAACAGTAAAAGAGCCAGACCCATTTGCCAGCGCCGCGTTTCTTTCGAATCTTGTTACTTCTGCATACGACGAACAGTAACCCAGCTGATGGAGAACGTCAATAAGGTACCTTGACCTAAAGTTGTGGTGTAGCTCTGTAGTGGACATAGTAATCCTCTACGACGGGTTGCTTGCATAATGCTCTGCCCAATTGCACCTATTTTTCTTGAAGCATCCTGTCCCGCAAATGCTTTTGATAATAGCAATTTCAGACTGTTGGGAATGTAATCAAGAGCACTTTCTGCAGTGATGTCATTTGGAGATGGATACACATCTTTTCTAGGCGAGTCGACAGACTTGATATCACTTCTGATTATTTTTGCAGCAGCTTCTACTAGGTAAATCTTCTGTAGCTCTATATCTATATATCACATTCTTTCGACTTTTTGTGATAATCTATAAGAATTTCATTAGCTGTCTCTCGTAGTGTTACTACATCTGCCTTCCCACTTTCACCTGATATTATGATCTTGTCTCCGTAACGTTCTAAAAGCTTTCTCTTCATGTGCCTGCGTTCGTAGACAGAGCTCTGACTTCCTTGAAGATATTCCTCCATTTTGGAAATTAGGTCTCCAATCAACAGTTGTTCATCATCATTCTCTTCCAGGTAAGCACAGGTCTGAAGGAATGCTTGGTGTTGCTCTTCATTAGTTGGTCTCCCTTTCTTCGAATCATGATCGTCGGAGGAGTATGCGCGAGGAATGTTTTTTCCACTTCGAAAATTTACGCTGCAGGTGTGATGGTAGACACAATCTGCAGCAGGAAGATCACGAAGATAATACTCCAGACGGCCTTTTACATTAAACGACCATTCATCGCAGCGGCTTTCACAGCACCTTTTTATGGTTTCGGAGAACTCTGTAGTTCTTATTTTGACATGCTCTGATTTTGGTTTGTGTTTGGAAAAAAAGTCCACAAAGGTATCACAAAACAAACAGTGAGTAGCACTGGAAAATGCGTATTCATGAAAACGAGCACTTTTCCTTGGTATTGCCTCGGCTGCGGTCTGTCTCTTCTTTATTTCAATGGTCTTTTTATCCGTAAACCTTTTCCTACATACAACGTGAACACTTATTCCAGCTGTTGCAACAACATCGCTTCCACGGCTGCGGCTGGATGCATTTATACCATCTGCTCCTTTTTGCGAGATGTGAACCACTTCCTGTCCGCTGTCCAATTTCTCCTTACAAATCACGCACAATTCTTCAGGGGTCTGCATTCTTGAAGGCGGACGCACACCGAGTCAGCCGTACACCGAGTCAGTCTGAAACAGAAAACACAAATTAATAAACTGTGTTGCAGTATTTAAAAGGAGTGCATAATAACAGTTTTAAAGAAAATGACAAGCACAAATACGCAGATTTGATAGTGGGTAGTAGGAATTAAAGAGTTGTATATAATATAAGTTTATAAAGATGTAGCAATGTCCATTCTCACATATTTACATTACGTAACGTCATAGTTTAATACTAGCCGCCTAATGCAATTTTTAGTGTCATACAGGTTAATTTAGAAACGAAAATGTGTTTTAAAACATTTTACTGATCAAGAAAAACGTCATAACTCTCTCTACAAAGCGAAATTAAAATTTATTGTATTTCGTAGGAAACTGCCAGTCCGCCATTTTGAATTTCATTTTTGGGGGTGTTACCGGGGTCCAATTTTGTCGGATTTTGGATATGTTATTCTGCAATGGTTCCTGAGCTGGAAACAGTTTAGAAAGCTTCTGAAGCAATT
The DNA here is from genome assembly GCA_023014485.1 of Bathynomus jamesi. Classification (NCBI taxonomy): domain Eukaryota; kingdom Metazoa; phylum Arthropoda; class Malacostraca; order Isopoda; family Cirolanidae; genus Bathynomus; species Bathynomus jamesi. The sequence continues at coordinate 605,992 of JAJOZX010002157.1, read as the reverse complement.
TTGCCCAGGTTGAAGCTATTTTTGCTCTAGATTGCCTGGACTACCTATATATATATATATATATATATATATATATATATATATATATATATATATATATATATATAGAAGGTGTCCCAGAAAATGTTCCTATTTCTTAATAAATGTTCTAAGCTAAAAAAAAAGGAATTTAGACACAAAGAGAAACGCAATGGGTACGTCAAACATAGGAGTATTTTTAACCTTAATTAAACAAAATGTTAAGTATAATCGCCATTCTTTTTCTAACACAATATTCAACCTTACATAAATGTTTGACATAATTTTTGAAATAGCTCAACTGGGATGTTGTTAATTAATAATTACCTCATAGATTTTGGTCGTTAGGTCTTCAAGTGTATTAAGCTTGATAGAATGGATCCTCTTTTATGTAACTCCACAAAAAAAAAAAGTCAACGGGTGTGAGGTCAGATGAGTATGGGGCCATTCCACTGGCTCACGAAGGGAGATTAGTCACCCGGAAAAATGCTTCCTCAAAAAGTTGCGAGTTTCACAAGCAGTATGTATGGAGGTGCTCCATCAAGCTGAAGACTGAAGACTTAGCTTCCCTTAAAGACTATAGTATGGCTTTCTTGTATGGAGGTGCTCCATCAAGCTGAAGACTGAAGACTTAGCTTCCCTTAAAGACTATAGTATGGCTTTCTATGGCCTTACTATACTATCGTCTATTGGTAGCGGTATCGTCCTTTTGAAAAGTTATTGATTTAAATATGAAATGGTGAAAAAACGGTTTTAATATACCAATAATTATTAATAATTAAGTAATTAAAGATAAGAAATGTAGAGGTATATGAGGAATTAGAACCCCCAGCCTCTTACTTTTCTGAAGAAGAAAACCCCCAATAATATACATCCATTATAAATAACGTGGCAATAAAATAGGGACATTTTGGAGGGGGGACACCTTCTATATATATATATATATATACACACAGTATATATAAAACTTCTGAAAAATGAGACATTCTTTCTTAATATTGAATCACATTTATTATTCGAATAAAATCGCGGAATAAAATCCAGAATAATATTCTAAGGGAACAAATCAAACAATTTCCTTGAGTGTCAAACCAAATCGACTTTATTTAAACCAAACAAATTGATACTTTTCCAGTACACACACACCACAACAAACACACACACCACACACACACACACAATATATATGGGATTCGAACCATCTACGTGCTTCTACACCATCTGAACGCGAAGGACATTCACCCATGGTGTTATGGGGAACATGAGCGATCTGAATGTTCGCAATTTCTCGTCTTGATCGTGTCGATATAGTGTCGCATCTATATACGATGGCTTTTGTTCTACAAAATGGCGATTACGATGAGTTGAGCAGTGAGTTCATACAAGCGTTATTCTAATAATATACATATACAATAAACAAATACATCGATACATGTAAAATACATGAAAATGGTCAGATATTATATGTGTGTGTGTGTGTGTGTGTGTGTGTGTGTGTGTGTGTGTGTGTGTGTGTCTCAGGGGCTCTGTATAATTACTTGCCTTTAAATGGATAATATTCATTTGGAACAGTGCAATTAAATCTCGCCTCGAAATTTAGTGTGGTGTAATTTCGAAAATTTTCTCCACTGAAAACTAGTTTTTACACTTTCATAGTACATATATTAGTATTTAGATATTCAGAAATAGTAGTAGGAATTGTAATAGTAAAAGGTTTTATCTTAAGATTACCTCCCACTTGGCGACATTCTCATTTTCATTCCATTCGCTGTCTCCGAAAGTTGGAATACTCTAAGCGTTAATTCCAGATTTGGGTAAAGAGGTTTCTTATTTGAGGGAAGGGTATTAAAAGAGGGGTGGGACGCAGTTGCATACCCGAGGGGTATTTTCTATGAAAATTCTCACTTAAAGCGGCAAATTCTACACTGAAAATTGGAATGGATCGATTTGGGAATGGCCTCATTTTAGATTCTTCGTCGCAAATTTCTCATTTTTGGATGAAATCGGAAATGGGAAAGACTTGGGGTTTGGGGAAGTTCTCTAATGCAGAGGTTGCCTCGTTTCTGCTTATTTAAGGGTTTTACAGAGCTCTACAAGCAAACGGAAGCAACTTCGCTTTCCAAAGCGGATCCAACTGACCCTCCAAGAAGTGGGTCAAGAGGGGTAATAATAATAATAATAATAATAATAATAATAATTGCGGTTAACTTCCTTTGTAACAGAAAAATATCATACGACGGAGGGGACCTATAGTTTTACGTGGGATTCGAACCATCTACGGGTCTCTATATCATCTGAACGCGGAGGACAGTCATCCATGGTGTTTTGGAGAACTTGACGATCTCGATGTTCGCAATTTTCTCGTCTTGATCGTGGTATTTATCAGGGCTGGGAACCAGTACCAGTATCAGTACTAAATACCAGTAACTACCAGTTATATTTTGGAACAAACACCACTCATTTAAAGTTTCAAATACTAGTACCAGTAGCGGTAACTCTTAAAACAGTTGGTATACCACATAATCTGGTGACATTTTGTTGGTATTTTGATTTAAAACAACAACCCTATCCTGATCCTTCTCAAGTAACCTTCCTCAAGTTCCTTGGCGCTGTAGGCCCTATAAGAACTATTTTATCTTTATTTTTATTACTGAATTTATAAAACCTGAAGCCAAACAACCAAATCCTTTACTAGAAGCTGCTCAAATAGTTTCTGTCTTTCCTTCAACTCAAGTCAGTGTGGGGAGGCTCTATGCACTATGCACTTCTATACACTTCATTCTCAATAATTTGAGGTCATCTTCGTCAGAAACCTCCTTAAATAACATTTTGTTTTTGAAGTCTAATATTAGGACTTAACTGAAGCGGACAGTTTTTTTTTCTAATTTCAGTTAAGTGATTTAAACCTTTTTTACAAGTGATGAAAGAGGGTTAAATTTTATTTAGTTACCGTGTGTATATATAAGAAATAGCTAGTATTTCATTTTGGCAATATTAAAGGTAGATTCTACAGTGATCAGAAGGTTAAAATTTTGGGTCACTTGAATGAAGATCAGAGCCCACAGCCTCAATTACCAAATGATATCTTCGTTAAAACTAACGAAATATCACGACTTAACCAATCGTCAAGGGCGTACAGTTGACCTAACCGGGCATTCAATTTAATTCATTATTATATTTGGTACTGTAAAGCAAAAACCAAGAATACATGAGGGCCCTGATCTTCATCTTCAGGTGATCCAAAATTTTCTTTAGTTATGCATATTTGAAAAAAGTGCTTTCGTAATATTAAAAGTAGATTGTTGATGTATAAAGTGTTTGTCGTCCCAAAACTATTAGCCAATACCACAACTAGAACCAGTACCAGTACCATTTTGGAAAGTTGGTAATATCAGTACCATTTAGTCATAAATACCAGTACCAGTACCAATTGAGTTAAAAATTATATACATTGCTGGTATCCAGATTATCGATGAAATTGCTGTATGCACTCGTCTCAATGACCCTACTCAATTCAAGGATGAAAATGTCGTATATATTGTAGAGGTGAACCAACATGAATGTATCCTCACTCGAACAGTTGGGCATTCGCTTTTCGACTTTTTGTAACGAAGGGTATTTAATACATTCACTCTCCCACTCCGAGCATTTGAGGGAGGGGGGGGGGATTTTATGTTGACATTTATTCTTCGTCTTTTTTGGGGCCTTTTTTTTTTCTTTTTTTGATGTGGGGGGGGGGAGAGGGGGAATTTGTGAAAGCATTTTTCTTGACATATTTTCATTCTAAATTTTAATTTTTTTACAAAATCTAACGCCATTAATCGATAAATGATTTTCTTAAAACTAAAATTTCTTACAATACTTAAAATTTCTCTACTCTCTCTCTCTCATATATATATATATATATATATATATATATATATATATATATACATTTAACTGCAATGACCACGTAGTATATTAATGTATAGAAACGACGTAAGTATAGAGGAGTGTTATTTCTCTTCCTCGTGTGCAGAACACTCCTCTATACTTACGTCGTTTCTATATATATATATATACATATATATATATATATATATATATACATTCAACTGCAAAGAACACGCAGTATAAATAACGTAAAGAACGACGCTTGTATAGGAGATATTCCCGCAAGACGAGAAAGAGAAAACAACAAATGAAAAAATGAAGTACCACCCAGGTGGTACTTCATTTTTATTTGTTGTTTTCTCTTTCTCGTCTTGCGCGGAATATCTCCTATACAAGCGTCGTTCTTTACGTTATTTATACTGCGTGTTCTTTGCAGTTGAATGTATATAATGTTACGGCAAGCGGGAGGTGCCCCCTTGGGGCATTGGTTTCTGCGAGTATGTAGAGGAATTACGGCATTTGGAAGAGTGGAGTCCATGGTGTAGTGGTTATCGCGTCTGACCGGCAATCGGAAGATCCCGGGTTCGTTTCCCAGGTGGTACTTCATTTTTTCATTTGTTGTTTTCTCTTTCTCGTCTTGCGCGGAATATCTCCTATACAAGCGTCGTTCTTTACGATATATATATATATATACACTTTGTTTTGTTACGTATTCCAGTGTAAAAACTACATTTATATACGGTAAAACCAACTTCCTTTCATATATATTCAAAGGGAAAGTTTAATACAAAAAACGAACACATATATTCACATAAAATTTTAATAATTTAAGAAAAAGTTTCTCATTTTCTTTTCGTCCTTTATCCCAGACTATTATAATTTTTATATTTAAAATATTTGCATTTTTACGAGATGTTTTTCGAACTGTTTTTATTCATTTATTTTTACTTAATATTTTTAAGGTGCATTTATTAACATATGTTGTTTTTAGTAAAGTATAGTGTTGTACTGGAGTTGTATTCTATTGGAAGCTTTACCGAAGGAGGTTATGAGTGACCCTTTTTTGGGTTTCTTTTGTATTCATATTGTGTCACCTTTTAGATTACTTTGGGTAACTTCAGTCTAAGTTAAGGTAACCTCAGGTGACCTCAGGTTGACCTTAACCAGTACGTGATGTAATGAAACGATGTTAATGTTAAATAATAATGTACCATTTATATTGATAATAATAGATTGAAGAAATGATTTGAACCATTTTATATATATATATATATATATATATATATATATATATATATATATATATATACATATATATGCACACATACATATATAAAGACAGAACAAGTCACCTCTTTAATAATTTAGAAATTTTGTATCTTGCCTGTAGTAATCCTTGCTCAAATGATTCTCACTGTAAACTCATAGATAGGTATAATAGTAAGATAGTATCCCTGTTAAGAGAAGCAGGAAGCCCCCTATCATACTAACCTTACTCCTGCATGGAATGATTTTATTGCCCCCTTGAAGACAGAATCGAAAGACGCCTACTATTTGTGGTGCTTTCATGGTAGAACCAGATCAGGACCAGTATACATGAATATGTGTAGAAGTCGGGGTCAGTATAAGGCGGCCAGAAGGCGATGTAAACAGGAAGAAGAGTCTATTCGAGCATCAAAAGCCCGTGAAGCTCACATTAATAACGATAATAACAAATTTTGGAAATTTGTTAAATTAAACGGGTGTCAAAAGTGCCCTCCTCCCCCGACAATCGATGGGGTGTCAGGGGAGGATGAAATTGCAAAACTGTGAAAAAACTACTCTAACATTCTTAGTGTGAATAGGGATAACCTTAAGAAAGATTGCAGCGAAACGACTGTGGGAGGGACAAGGGAAAATACTGTGATATCAGTTCCTGAAGTAAAGATGTTAATTAAAGGTTAAAGACTGGTTCTGCGCCAGGGGTAGATGACCACTTAAAATATACCAATGACGTGGTATGTCTGCATATATCATTGCTCTTATCAGCCATGCTGTCGCTTCCTGCTTCTCGAAAGTATTAGAAAAACTCTTGTTACTCCGATTAAATGATTAATTACCTATTGACATCTCCTAATCAGTTTGGTTTTAAAAGGTCCGACTCAACTAACCTGTGTATCTATGTACTTAAAGAAATAATATCTAAATACACTGAGAGTAATTCAACTATTTATAGCTGTTTTCTAGATATAAGTAAGGCATATGATAGAGTGAACCACAATATTTTATTTAAAAACTAGAAGAGAGGAAGGTTCCATGTATATATTAAATTTATTGAAATTTTGGCATTCCCACCAATCTTTTACCGTTAGGTGGGGCAATGTACTATCCGAATGTTTTGGCTCCTCTTGCAGGGTGAGACAAGGCTCCTTGCTCTCTCCTATGCTGTTTAATGTGTATATTGACGGATTAATTGCGTCCCTTAATGAGGCAACAGTGGGATGTTGTATAGATAACACAAGTGTAAATAAATTAGTTTATGCCGATGATATGGTGTTAATAAGTCCCTCTGTTAAAGGTCTGGATCGGCTACTAAAAGTCTGCGAAGTGTATTTGCAGAAACATGATATTCTTTTTAATGTTACAAAAACTAAGGTTATGCAGTTTCATCCTTAAAGCTGTAATCAGCCAGCTGATATTAGGTGTAAAATGAGAGGTGAAGTAACTGAGGAAGTACAACAGTTTAAGTATTTGGGTCAAATTATTATCAGCTCCTTGAGTGATGACTCAGATATAAGAAAACAATCGCGAAGCCTTTGTGCTAAAGCGAATATGACTATAAGGAACTTCCGATTCTGTACAAGTGAAGCTATGTAAAGACACTCTCTTTCATACTTTTTGCAGTAATATATACGGTCAGCAACTCTGGGTGAATTATAAAAAAGGTTCTGGCAGAACCGTAAATTTGCTGTACAACAGGTCTTTTAGACTCTTACATAAATTACCCCCGAGATGCTCAGCTTCGCAAATGTTTGCTACTCGCAATGTCCCGAGCTTTCCGGAGGTAAGAAGACGTGCTCAATACAGTCTAATGCAAAGAATTAAAAAATAAACCAACTATTCCAATTATTCATGAGTCCTGCCGGTTGTCCTCTAAGCTATGGAATTCATGGTACGAAAACGTCTGTCTGTAGCTCCACTTAACTTCAACATTTACTGTATTATTTCTAATCAATTATATATATTTCTATCCTTATTATGTGAACTGTCATTGTATTAATAATATTTGTCATATGGACTATAGTTGTGGAAAAATTTGACAATTTGAGTCGTTCTGTCAATTTTTAATTGCTGGTAGCAACCCCTAAAAATTAAAAATTTGCTAAAATATTTTAGGATAGTTGTTTTTATGCTGAAATGAACCATTTAAAGGGTTGAACACATTAAAATATAAAAAATTTTTTTTTACCCCCATACTTGAATCACCCTAATTATATATATATATATATATATATATATATATATATATATATATATATATATATATACTGTATATATATATATATATATATATACTGTATATATATTATATCTATATACTGTATATATATATATATTATTGTTTTTATTGGTAAAAATAAATATTACAATTTCACAATTATTACACTAATAATTTAACAAAAAGTATAATTGACAACTGGACGACAACTGATTTATTTTTCCTGTTTAATTTGAACTTCAAAAGCTTCAAGCTTAATTATTAATTATAAGATAAATCACTCATTTCATTTGTAAGTAATTATAATTGGGTCGTACGAAAATATTATGATTAATTATCAATATTATTAATTATTAAATAAAACAAGCACTTCAAGTATTATATATATATATATATATATATATATAAAAAACTGTTTAAGATAAATAGAATTAAATAAATATTCAACCATTTATGTTCGTTTGCCTTTCCATCCAAAATTCATGTTCAGAGACAGCATTCGGATATGCGCAGAACATTAAAAAAAAGGGAACGAAAATGCGCAGAGTATAATGCGTTTTAATTCACGAGGGAATTCAGACCTTAGCTACACGAACATTTTTCAGCTCTTGGATAAAGTTTTAATAATATTTTTAAAACGGTATTATTTTATTTTAAGTTTTGTCTCTTTTTAAGTTGAGTATTATTCATATATATATATATATATATATATATATATAGGATCATGTCAAGAATAGCGAACCCAATTTTACCATGTCAAGAATAGCGAACCCAAAAATTCCCTTGTCAAGAATAGCGAACCCAAAAGTTCCCATGTCAAGAATAGCAAACCCAATATGCCTAAGACCCGCCCTTCGTGCGGGTCGCGGGTAGCAAAATTAACCAAACTATCACGACTTAACCTAACCAATCGTCAAGGGCGTACAATTAACCTAAAAAATAAAATAAAAAACAATAAATTTTTTTTATTTATTTATTTTATATATTAAGAGAAGAGGATTCTTTATACTGTACGGCATTGACGATTGGTTAGGTTAAGTCGTGCTAGTTTGGTTAAATAAAAAAAGACTATATAAAAGCATTTAATACGTCCTTAACTAATTACTTAAAATTGGGAAACATAAACCTACCGTCTGAAGTTATGAAAACGTCCTTGAGGACTTCCCATGTCAAGAATAGCGAACCCAATTTTACCATGTCAAGAATAGCGAACCCAAAAATTCCCTTGTCAAGAATAGTGAACCCTGCAGGTGTTGGGTTCGCTATTCTTGACATGATCCTCTATATATATATATATATATATATATATATATGTGTGTGTGTGTGTGTGTGTGTGTGTGTGTGTGTGTGTTCAGAGAAACTCTAAAGCAAACGATTCAGGAGTTGTAATGACTGATGGCGCGAAATTTGAAACACAAAATAAGATAGCAGTAAATAGAGCAAAGAGAATAACTGGACAGATACTGAGAACCTTTAAAAGAAGGGATAGGAATTTAATGATTCCTCTCTTGAAAACACTGATCGTACCCAAGTTGGAGTATTGCTCGGTCTTAACACCCCTATATAAAAAAGAAGGCATTAGTCAACTAGAAGGGATTTAGAGAAGCTTCACAGCCAAGATAGTGAATGCAAACAACTAAATTACTGGGAAAGGTTACGTGAATTAAATTTATATTCGCTGGAAAGAAGAAGAAGAGAGAGATACACCATTATTTACACTTGGAAAATAATGAAGAAACTAGTCCCTAATCTTACTTTAAACCCTATAACCACTCAAACAACAGTGGAAAGTAGGAAAGGAAGAATGTGTCATGTTCCCAAATTAAAGGCTAGACAGGTAACATCCTCAACCCTGAAGGAAAATAGTTTTGTTGAGAGAGGATCAAGACTTCAGTCAGCTGCCCAAAGAAATGAGGAACACGAGTAGTGTAGCGGTGGATATCTTCAAAAGAAAACTAGACGCCTGGTTTACTCTAGAACAATTTCATATGAGCCGGGAGTACAAGAAACCAACACTACTTCACCAGGCCAACTCAAGAGGAGGGGCAACAAACCTGACCTCCGTGAAATGAAGAATCATCGCACGGAACATCTGAAAGGTTGAAAGGTTATATAACTTTGGTTTAACCATGGTTTTGCTTCCGCCCGAATTGTTAATTCTGACGAAGGTCAAGCTTGTCACTCCACCTTAGACCTACAGTTTAACGTGGAATCCGAACCACGCTCCATCAGCAGCGCAGCGTCTTAACCACTAGGCTACCCAGGGTACCCATTTATCTACCAACCAGTTTTTTTTTATTGCGTGGAAGGATGAACAGCTTGGTTTTGCTGCACGTCTCCTGCCGTCAGCGGGTCTCGATCTCGGGGCCGATGGAATCATGGTCAGCGACGCTAACCACTACACCACCGAGGTGCATATATATATATATATATATATATATATATATAGAGAGAGAGAGAGAGAGAGAGAGAGACCTTTATCATATCGACATTTTAAGACCTTTTCATAGAGTTCAAATTTTATTGGAATGCCATTTTATGCTTCCAGTTTACACAAGAGAAATTTAATCATACGACAACTGTATTACTGTACCTACGATGTGCGGTACTGTAATATCATAAAAAGAAAGTCAACTAATTTTACAAATTACTTGACCTGCCATTTAAATAGTTAGAGCACAAATGCTTATGTTAAGCTAACTTTACAAACTTCAAGAGCTAGTCATCGTACAGTGACTGTAATTTTTTCCAAAGGTTGGGCTGTCATGTCATAGTTTATTGAGCTATAATATATATATAATATATATATATATATATATATATATATATATATATATAATATATATATATATATATATAGAGAGAGAGAGAGAGAGATAATCAGCTTAAAAGTGCGCACAACAAGTGTACAATAAACTTTGCAGTGCTCACTTTTATGTTGAATTCTCTCTCTCTCTCTCTCTCTCTCTCTCTCTCTCTCTCTCTCTCTCTCTCTCTCTCTCTCTCCTCTCTCTCTCTCTCTCTGTGCATATATATATATATTTATTTATTTGAAGGGGAAATTTATTTTGTTGTTTGGGTTTAACTTTGTCCATATTTTAAATCTAAGGGGTCGCCTAAAATTCAAAAATGCCCCTCTTAAAGTCGGACAAAGTGGAGTTTTTCGTTGAAAGTTGCAATGTTTTCTAATTACCGGCCAGTCGTACGTTAAAGGAGGGGTAGGGGCTCTGGAAACCCTTTTAAGATGCATGGATAAAAACCTTCACATACAATGGAAAAGAAAAGGTGTTTCACATATATTCTCAATGTTTATTTTTTTAGTTTTCCAAAAATAAAAAAAGGTGGGGTTCCATTTGGGGGGGGGGGGGGAGGATGGGGGATGGAGAGATTTAATTCCGTGTATAGTTTTCTTCTTCGGGTTTTATTTTTTCGATTTTTGTTTTCTGTTTGTGCGTTTAATTTTAGTTTGCTCGTTTGTATTATTTCGAGAAAGTTTGTGTGTATATATATATATATATAATATATATATATATATATATATATATATATAATATATTGTATATACACACACACACACACACACACACACACACACACACACACAGTATATATATATATATATATATATATATATATATATATATATATATATATTGTTTGGTATCATTCTTTCGTTCTTTATAATTTAGTAAACTTTCAAAATTAATTCCGATTTCAATAAATGCAAAGTATTATTGAATGTTTATGCATATTCTACAATTAGAATGAGTTGTATCGCATTACTTATAAAGAGTTTTAACATTAATTTTGAAACTTTTCTTGTTTTTGCGTCTTCAGAAAACAAAAAATAATTTAAGTTTTCCAATATTTTTTTTCATTTATAAATTTTAATTAATTTTAAATTAACAAAAATAATAAAAAGTGTCTCATAAACACACACACACACACACACAGAGTCAGTCACGAACGAACGAACGATTTCATGTGCCTTGTATTTTCATGTACCATCTTATATGATGCACGAAAGTATATACAGTACTCGTAGTCCGTGTCTCTGTACATATTTGCATACCGACATGGTTACTTGTATTCCTACTTTCTACACGTATACATATGTTCATACATACGTACACGGCTCGCACACAAAAATTTCATTAAAAAACGCGTAAAAAATAGTATGAAATTGACATTATATAATAAAATTTCTTGGCATGGAATTTATTTTGCAATAGAAATGAAACAGAGGAAAAATTTTTGCCGTAATGAAGCCAATAAAAAATGGCCGAAAGCGCCCTCTATTGGCGCGGTATTTCGGGGACTACTTGTGGGCACAATTTGGAAATGTAAAACCGCAAAAACGTACCTCCATGGTTTTTCTTTTATTGAAAAAAAACCAGGATAAAGAAATAAAATATGGATCGAAACGCTAACATGGAGAGGAAAGTGTATTATACATATGGGGGAGAGAGAGAGAGAGAGAGAGAGAGAGAGAGAGAGAGAGAGAGAGAGAGAAAAGAAAGACATTGTCGAGACAGTTAAAGCTGTGGTGTATATACACACATGAATTATGATGTAATAAACATGTTTCTCACCACAGATGTAAATAAATATGGAAGCAGACAGCAGTATATTTAAACAGGTGTAAAACAAGTGTATTTATAATGTGGAATTCATTCTGTATATTTGAAATTGTCCTGCAATAAATATGACACTTCACCAATATTTCTTTGACCCGTTTTTCTTTTGGTTTTAGTACTTATTTGGTTTCTGAATGTTGTTTTTTTTTCATTTCGTGAAGGGTTTTTCTCCGGTTTTCCAAGGTCTCTTTTCCTAAGTTTTTTTAGTTTTTCTATTTTATTGACTGTCCGTTTATCTCTCTCTCTCTCTCTCTCTCTCTCTCTCTCTCTCTCTCTCTCTCTATTTTCCCATATTCCCAATTCTCAATGGATGCTATTCCTCTCTCACAGGTAGGACGAACCAAAATAAAAATAACAATTAGGATTTCTTTCCCTAACTACTTCTTACACCCTTCTTTTAAGGCCACTTACTGGCAACAGCCTCTTATTTCTCATTAAATTGCTGCTAAGAGGACCGCCATGCAATAGAAGGAGTCTTGCAGCAAAATTATTAGGACGAGTTATGGCTCACCCGATCGAGGGTTATTTGATTTTCTGCCTTTTTTTTTTTTCTTTCTTTCCATTTCGGAGGAATCAGTTTATGGAAGTTTCTTCAACATTTTCTAATTGGCATTTGCGAGGATAGACAAAAAGAAAAAAAAAAGCCAATTTAATTCTCATCGTTCTTACAGAGAGAGAGAGAGAAGGTAAAATTGTTTTTTAAAATATTTAGTCATTATGGAGGGAGGCTCTTTTCCTTAAATTTTATGGCCATTTCAGGGGGTCTGGAACGGCTAATTAATGCGTGGTTGTTTCATTAAATCGCGAGAGGAAACATTCTCTTACGAGCTAAATAAGGATGCTTAGAAGTTGAAAAGCTTTTTTTTTGGGTTGAGAGTCACTACTTTTTTTGAGTGTTTTGTTTTAATGTACTCGCATTATTAATTATAATAAAGTTCAAAGAGTTCGTATATATATATATATATATATATATATATATATATATATATATATATATAATATATATTAGAGTGTCATTCATATATTGAAATTTTAAATTTAAGAGATGTAGATTCCATATACTTTTCTATGCTACGTATACTACAGCAAGATTTTCTCTCTCTCTCTCTCTCTCTCTCTCTCTCTCTCTCTCTCTCTCTCTCTCTCTCCGTATATAGATTTCGTTTAACATACAACATTAACTGATATCTTCATTCATTCATTTGTTACAGTTCGTATTGTGTATTATATATATATATATTTATATATATATATATATATATATATATATATAATTATTTCCATTGAAAATCGATAGAAGACGTAGTTAAGTGAATCTGTAAGCTTAGAAGAGCATCTCCTCACACTTGTCTAATCACCAAATCCACTCGAATTAATTGAACTTGGATTTAGGATTATCTTTAGGTCATTGAATTTGCACCATTATTTTTGTCCTGATTGCGAGATTTCTGCGATAGTTTTTCGGGTTAGGATTCGTCCTTCGAGAAAAAGAAATTACAGTTAAGTCCTAAAATTTACCATTCAGGGTTTCTTATAAAACAGAGAAGGAAATGAATCCCTTCTTAGTGAAATTAGAACGTCCTATCCACGCCCCCCCCCTCTAATCCCCCCACCCCGCAACCCCTCACCCTCGCGAATCCCCAATATTCGATTCAATTCCGGACCATGCACACGGTTAAGTCGGCCGAGTCTTTAGTCTGGAGTCTCAAATGCGGACAGTAAATCTTGATTGAATATTTAATCTCATCGCTTCTATTTGCATTTGGGATGTCCCAGTATATATATATATATATATATGCTAAGGATAACTTTTGTATAGGAAGCTTCCAACTTGACTTTTCTCTGTCTCTCTCACGCGTGGGAAATAAACAGTATGTAACTCCCCGGAGTTACCCCTGTGCATAGAATTTAAAAACCACGTTTTTCAATCAATTCTAACAATAAATGAAAATTGTAGACAAACGTGAATACTCATAATATAGTAAGTTTCTGCGAATAAATGAGGGGAGCACCTCTGTCTTGGACACGTGGTTACACTGTTTCTCGTAAGATCAGCGAAGTTAAACGACGTTGAGTCTTATTTAGTAATTGAATGAGTGACCACATTCTTCTGCGTTTCATTGAATTTGTTCAGTCGTTGAATGGATGGTCACCGTCCGGATTTCACTTCAAATTGTGCAAATAACCTTTCCCGGTTTATCCAGAGTATAAACCATGAAGATCCAATTAACCAGATGGAAAAATTTGATGCTACCGTAACAGCAGGAATAAAGTTAAGAATTACTTTGTTTTCTGTCAAATAAATACTTTTAAAATGTTTTAATCATGTACAGTTTTTGGAAAAATGTTCGCATAAATAAATACCATTTCGAAAAAGCAAAAAAAAAAAAGAAAAAAATACCCAAATCAGTAATGACCAGATTCTGATTTTTAAATTTTGTTATTGTTGACTCCCGAAAAAAATGAGATATCCAAAATAAAGGAGATTTTTACCAATTTGTAATTTTTTTATGCTTTTTTAGAAAAAAATTCTAGGCGAACTTTTTTCCCGAAACTGTAAATGTTAATGAAAGGTATTAATCAAGGTAAGAAATAATAATAGGTAATTAAGAATCATAGAGGCGTAACCCAAAAGTCGTTTTTTTAAACCGTCATCCTCGACCGGAATTCTATCTTTCGAATTCACGTTTCTTTTTACTTAGGCCTATATAGTAATCAGAGGAGGAAAAGGACTTTTTTTTCTGATTGTACATTCCTGCAGGATAAGTATTTTGTTAAAGTAAGGGCTACGTTGTGGCCAGTATCGTAACACCTCTTCCCGTCGATCAATGAAATTAAACGACAGTGGGTCTGGTTGGGTGGGAGACCGTTCTCCGCGTCCAGATTATGTAGAAACCCGTGGTTCGGGCCCCACGTAAAGCTGTAGGTCCCCTCCGTCATATGACGGTGGATGTTGCTAAACAACCTCATCATTAAATTTGTTAAAGATATAAAAATATTTATGTGGTGTTTTATATATATATATATATATATATATATATATATATATATATATATATATATTTATATATATATATACACGAGGTGTATAAAATATAAAAACTCTAATCAAAATATTTTTTTTTATAGGTTGTAATGTGAAGCAATGTGATAAACTTTATGAAAATGAACAAGTTTGAAATACGCGCCGTCATTAAATATCTCTCTATGAAGAATATGACTCCCCAAAACGTTTTTTAAGATATGCAGCATACATAAGGAGATTCTGCCCCATCTTACTCTATTGTTAAAAAGTAGTGTGCGGAATTCAAACGGGGCAACACGTCGATCAAAGATGATGAACGATCTGGACGGTCATCAACATCAACAACTTCTGAAGAAAATGTCCAAAAAGCCAATGATCTTGTCATGAATAATCGCCGACTTAGTATTTGATTTATAGCTGAAAATGTCGGCATTTCATTTGGCAGCACATATTCAATATTAACAGACAAATTAAAGCTTAAAAAAGTGTCTGCAAGAGGGGTGCCACGAATATTGACTGACAACCAGAAGAGAACTCGATTCATATTTGAAGACAATGTTTGGACCTTTTCCAGCAAGATCCAGAAAAATTTGTATCTAGGTTTATTACTATGGATGAAATATGGCGTCATCATTTCGATCCAGAGTAAAAACAACAAAGCATGGCTTGGAAACACCCGTCTTCACCAACTCCCAAGAAGTTTCGTGAGGTCATGGCCTCTATTTTCTGGGATGCAAAGGGAGTTGTGCGCATTGACCACCTTGATAAAGGAGCCACCATTACAAGTAATTACTATGCACAGCTAATGAGAAAAATGCGCGAAGCCATCAAGCAAAAGCGACGAGGGAAACTCAGTCGAGGTGTCCTGTGTCACCAGGACAATGCTCCTGCTGACAAGTCTGCAGTTGCGATGGCTGCCATCAGAGAAATGGGCTTCGAATTGTTTGATCATCCTTCATATTCGCCAGACCTAGCTCCCAGTGATGTCTATCTGTTTCTCAAATTAAAAGAACACCTCCGTGGACAGAGAGTTTTGGGCGATGATGAAGTCTTTTCGGCTGTAAATGCCTGGTGAGAGGATCAAAATGAAAACTTCTTTTTTGAACGATATCCAGAAACTGGAAAAACGCTGGATCAAGTGTATATCCCTAAAAGGAGACTACATATGTAGAAAAATAATAATAATAACTAGCAACTTGACTCGTCTTTCATTGTCAGGCCGAGAATGTTTTGATCACCCCTCGTATGTGTGTGTATATATATATATATACCGGGTGGCCCATAATTCAGGAACCATAGGAATAATTGTATTTTTTTTCTAATAATTCTCGTACTTTCTAATAATGTTTTTTTTTAATTTTCTTTTTGATGAAAAAAATCGAGTGGAGTGATATCTGGTAACCTGGGTGGCCATTCGATAGGACCTTTTCGGCCAAGCCATCTGCTGGGGACAGAGCTGGGCAGTATTTAAATACATTTGTATTTAAATACGTATTTAAATACATTTGTGTATTTAGAACTGTATTTATAAATACATTGTTTTTCATGTATTTAAATATAGTATTTAAATACTTTAATGAGTATTTAAATACAATGTATTTAAATACTCAAAATATAAAAATGTAAATACTTTTACTGGTTTAATACACGTTTTGTACTAGCACAGTACGACGCATCAACAGTGTAGTACAGTATGGTTCATGTTTCAACGTGTCATTTCAATCAGTTGTGTGCCACTCTTAGTTGAAAGTGGTTGATTTCTTTATCGTGTGTGTGTCATGGCTTCAACAAGCAAATCCGGTGAATCAAACAGTGATATATCTGCAGATAACAATTTAGTGCACCCTCTGTTTGATGGAAAATACAGTACTTTAAAATTAAATCTAAAGACGGTAATAAGGTAAAGTGCACCTGCTTGCTGTGTAAACACGAAGTCTCTGCTGCAAGCAATGCTACAACGAATCTGTACACTCATCTGAAGGTAAGTGTTTTTTTAGACATCAAAAAATATCTTGAAATTGACCGAATAATCGTACAAAATGGCTCTGCCTTAAGTGGGCCTGTGTAACTAACTCGTTGCAATCAATCCAATTTGCGATGGAAAATTCATTGATGAAAAAGCTTTTAAAATCGTCTAAGCTATCGAGTGGTGTATTTATTTCGAAATTCACCGTGTCCCCTAAAGTAGAAATTTATCAAAACATGAATTAGTGAATGCATATGTTAAAATTTGTATGTATTTAAAATGTATTTAAATACAATTGATGTATTTTGTATTTAGTATCTAAATACATTCGTAAAATGTATTTAGTATTTAGTATTTAAATACATTTCTCCCATGTATTTAGTATTTAGTATTTAAATACATTCAATGTATTTATTGCCCAGCTCTGGCTGGGGAACGTTTTATCAAGGTATTTGTGAACTTGCATGGCAAAATGAGGAGGTGCACCGTCACGCAGGTAATTTATCAAAAAGAAAATAAAGAAAAAAAAACATTATTAGAAAGTACAAGAATTATTAGAAAAAAAATACAATTATTCCTATGGTTCGTGAATTATGGGTCACCCGGTATATATGTATATATATATATATATATATCTTTGGGGGATTTGAAAAGTGTCATAAAGTATTAGGAATTATTATTTGGTTTTCACAAACACACACACACACACACACACACACACACACACATATATATATATATATATATATATATATATATATATATACGGTGGTCCAAAAGTCCCTATGCATTTTCCTGAAATAATTATATTTCTATTTTATTTTCTACAGGCCATAGATGCTGTTTGCTGATGGATGTACAAAAACGTGTGATGATAGTAACACTACGTATCCAAAGGAAGAAGTACAAAGAAATTCAAGAAAAATTTGGAAGAAGATTTCACAAACCAGGACCTACAGACAAAGCAATCCGCGAACTGGTCAATAAATTTAAAAGAACAGGACCTGTTCATGATGAGGCAAGATCGGGACGTTCAGGTACCTCTCAAGAAAATGTCGCATTGATAAGAGATGCCTTTGAAACAAATCCTACAATGTCATCTCGCACAGCATCACGTAGACTGAGCACACCAAAAACAAATGTTCTTAGGATTTTAAAATCAACGTTAAAAAAGAAAAGTTATCATATTCAAGTACTACACGAGCTACACGAAGAGGATTATCCAAGAGGAGCCGCCATGTTCACAGAATTGATTAAAAAAATTCATACCGAAAACTTATTAAACCACATTCTCTTCAGCAATGAGACGACATTCCACACATGCGGAAAGGTTAATGGACATAATTGCAGTATCTGGGCTAGTAAAAAACCAACCGAGTTTTACGAATGGGAGAGAAATTCTCCTAAAGTTAATATCTGATTGGGTATGACAAGATCGAAGATTTACGGACCTTTTTTCTTTGCAGAAGCTACGGTAACAGTGCCAATTTATCTT
>JAJOZX010002157.1:500000-582500 GCA_023014485.1 Bathynomus jamesi | reverse complement strand
GACGAAAAATACATTAGTATACCGATTTTCATTAAAATTCGCTGCTCGCCCCCAAACGGAAAAGAGCCAACTTATATATATATATATATATATTATATTATATATATATATATATGTTTCCCGGGCGGTTCGCCTCATTTTTCATTTATTCGTTATTTCTCTTCCCCGTGTGCAGAGACGCTCCTTATTTACGTCGTTTCTATTCATTTATATACTGCGTGGTCATTGCAGTTAAATGCATATTTATATTTATATATTGAAACCTACGGTAATTAACGAAAATATCACTAACGAAAATATCACACTTAACCCTTTAACGATGGATGGTACCTTAAGGTCCACCAGAAATAATAATAATAAATTGTACTACAATGCCTCGTTTCTATAAATGTTTCTACGTGTTTATATATAAATGTCATTTAGTTGTCGGGAAAGGAACCCAAAATGTGTATCATTTCAGTAACTAGTTACTAAAATATTTAGTTTTCAATAACAATAAAACCTATACGTTCTGGTAACAAGAGTGACCGCATATGCTGCGGACTCGTCCGTAAACGGTTAACCAAACCAATCGTCAAGGGCGTACAGTTGACCTAACCGGGCATTCAATTAACCTAACTGGGCATTCAATAACTTATATTGTAAGTTTAAAAAATATTAATTTATCTGATTCCACTGGTGCCCATACAACGGAAAAGGTCCATATATATATATATATATGATGAATAAAACCACGAAGGGAAAAGAAACACAAAGGGGTGCTCAAGCGCTTGAGCACTCCTTTGTGTTTCTTTTCCCTTCGTGGTTTTATTCATCATAAATATTTTTCACGTGTCACTTTCGTGAAATAATTTTTTCATATATATATATATATATATATATATATATATATATATATATATATATATTATATATATATATATATATTCGTGAACTTAAACAGCGAACACGCGCTGATATTAATCAGTTACCTCTCACATATCAGGGAGGGAGTATATACTAATTTCATTGTGTTTATGTAGTGAAAATTCTAGGCATTCAAAGTGTTTAATTACATGATGGGATACCTTAATACCCACATAAATTTGTAATGTGTTAATAACCTTCCATGGTATGTTGTCGCTAATTAATTTGTCATTTTGTGGTGTGGGTAAACTAGAAATTATCATTGGTTCTTCCATACGTTTGTGAGTGATAGCATATGATAGAGAAATTTCACGGCTGGACAACTGTTTCGTCAGAAGTATACCCATAAGGTCAAGTTCCAAGCTTATTTAAAGGTATTTAATAACGTTCGTTTTTACTATAAACAATTCGGATCTTTTTCTTTATAGCACCCCGAATTTTTTCTTTCCCGGTTAGGTGAACTGTACACCCTTAACAAGTGATTAGGTTCAACTGTGATATTTTCTTTAAAATATTCGTTAGTTTTAACAAAAATATTACGACTTAACCTAACCACTTGTCAAGGACGTACAGTTGACGTAACCTGGAAAGAAAACAATGGGGGATGCTATAAAGGAAAAGATCCAACAATTCTTTTCTTGGATCACCTGAAGATCAGGGCCCCCAGCCTTCTTTAGTTAGCTTTATAAGGCAAACTAACGAAAATATCACGACCTAACCTAACCAATCGTCAATGGCGTACAGTTGACCGAACGATTGGTTAGATTAGGTCGTGATATTTTCGTTAGTTAGCCTTATAAAGCTAACTAAAGAAGGCTGGGGGCCCTGATCTCCAGGTGATCCCTTTTCTTTTGGGTAAAACACAAAAACGTCTGATGTTTACCCACTCCAGGTTTATATCCACAATTACGGTCAACATATACTGTATGTAAATTAAACATGGTACATGTTCATTAACCATACTGTAAATTAACAATACAGTACCTGTATTAAGTATTTACAGAATGTGTCTATTATATGTAAGCACAGGAAGTTATCCAAACTACACCAGGTTTCTGATGCAGTATAGTTACTGGAAGGGCGGGTGCTTTAAAAAATACCATTGTAGAGGGTAACCTAAACTTTTGATTATAAAACAAATGTTAGATCACCTGAAGATCAGGGCCCCCAGCCTTCTGTAGTTAGCCTTATAAGGCTAACTAACGAAAATATCACGACCTAACCTAACCAATCGTTAGGTCAACTGTACGTCCTTGATGATTGGTTAGGTTAGGTCGTGATATTTTCGTTAGTTAGCCTTATAAAGCTAACTAAAGAAGGCTGGGGGCCCTGATCTTCAGGTGATCCCAAATGTTTAAGTTTTGTGGAATTGCCGAATCTTCTATTGTGACATTGACCGCTCTTTGGGTTTCGTCTTTCGTGATTACCTTTAAATTTTCAGTATTTTAAGTGTTTTTTGTTAAATAACACTATTCTGTGTTATATTAGTGATAACCGGTTTTATATATAGAAAACCTTGGTTAATCTTGGTTTTGCTTCCGCCCGAATTGTTCATTCTGACGAAGATCAAGCTTGTCACTCCATCTTAGACCTACAGTTTAACGTGGAATCCGAACCACGCCCCACCAGGAGCCCAGCGGGGGGTAATGGGGGAGGGGGTTATATATACACACACAAACGTTACAGGGGTCAAAGTTGAAATCTTCAAGAGAAGACTAGATGCCTGGCTCAGGACGGTACCACATGAGCCGGGTGTACCTGGCTATGTACGGTGGAGAGCGCAAGAAAGCAACTCGCTCCTCCTCCAAGCCAGACCTAGAGGCGGGGCCACCAGCTTGACCTTCGTGTGAAGAGAGACCAACGCACAAAACAGCAACGAGGTTAACGAGAACTGATGTAGCGGTTGTCATTTTTCATAGCTCTGCCGTTGCGGTTGCGGTTATGTACCCTATAACATCATAATATTACTAAGAATAAAGAACACAATAAAATATCACGTTTTAGCCACACTTTTCACAGTCTGCAATATAATGATCATAATCTAAACTGTAAAAAGTGTGTTTCCAGGATGCGGGACGAGAACCCAACTCGTTTTGTATCCCACTAACCACTTTCCCCAATCACTGCCCATTCGAAAGTGGTGTATATAATTATAATATACATATATCACTATTTAATCCTTATATTTAAATTGAATTGCTGGGAGACTGTATTTCAAAAATAAAAGTTTTCAGCTTTGTCCCCCTTCAGCCTTTTCCTTTTTTTCATCGCAGATTATCCCTGCTCCACTAAATAACTGTTCACTAGGAACACTTGAGGGAGGACATCCAAGGTATGTCCGAGCCAGTTTGCTCGAATTTTTGTATTTTTCTTGATTTTTTTACCAACAGTAATTATACATCATCATTGCTTTATTAAATATAATTAAAATAATGCTTTTCTAGCCACCTAGCGTTCATAAATGTAATTTATTACATAATGCATTTATCCATCCAGTCCAAGTAGCAATTCTAGACATGTCGCAATTAGGGTGTAGCAAACTTTTACTTTTTTGCACCCTTGAGTGAAGGCATGAGGCATGACAGGAACAGTATTTGGCGACGTTTATAGCAATTATAGCCATTACACTAGCATTTACAGTATTTGGTTGCCCTAGTAAGAAGATATCCTCAAACAACCGCAATAACCGCACTGATAAATGCGGTTGCGGAGCTGAGAATATTTGTGGTTGCGGACAACTGCTACATCACTAATATATATATATATATATACATATATATATATATATATATATATATATATATATATATATATATATATATATATATGCGCCTCGGTGGTGTAGTGGTTAGCGTCGCTGACTACGAATTCATCGGCTCCGGGATCGAGACCCGGTGACGGCAGCAGGCGCGCAGCAAAACCCAGCTGTTCATCCTTCTACACAATAAAAAGAAAGTGGTTGGTAGATAAATGGGTACCCTGGGTGGCCTAGTGGTTAAGACGCTGGGCTGCTGGTGGGGCGTGGTTCGGATTCCACGTTAAACTGTAGGTCTAAGGTGGAGTGACAAGCTTGACCTTCGTCAGAATGAACAATGCGGGCGGAAGCTAACCAAAGGTTGTAATCCACTCGTGTAAACTTAATAATATGCTTTTCACTAAAATTAAAAAGAAAGATATGAAAAATTCTACTTATTTCAGATTTGCTGCCATAATTTTGATAAGAAAATCTGAATCTATCGCTTTTAAATCCCCATGATTGTTCGGTTATTTGGTTGGTTCGTTCTTTTCTTTTACGTTGTTCGTTCTTTTCTTTTACGTTGTTCGTTCTTTTCTTTTACGTTGTTCGTTCTTTTCTTTTACGTTATTCAATCAACTGATGGACTGAGACATCCTCCCCTCCATCCCTGCCAACCGGAAAAAATAAGTCCCACTTTTAAAAGGTGCACTTGGTCGGGTACATACATTATGTCACTGCATCCCAGACCCGTTTCTCGAACTGGGTTGAGGCAGCCCATAGCTGGGTTTTCAGTTACGTGTTTCTGTACTCTAAACTTCAACCGTTGTCTCGAAATGTTTTCCACAACAAAATTTATTTTAGGGAGAAACCTGCAAAATTGTTATCAGTAACGTGTGTATCTATGTATATCTAATTTAGTTACATCAAGTCAAACCAGAACATGAAACCAGAACATGTTCTGATATTGGGAAAACTTTGTTTCGTTTTATATAATATATTTAATGTTTTGACACGTATGTTACAGGTTGAGTAATAGGTAGAAGAAAGTTTAGTTGGTTCTGTAAAGCACCCGTACACTCGTACTTGGTTTATCACCAATGGAAGCAACAACGCTTTACCGTAATCCAGTGTGTGTGTGTGTGTGTGTATATATATATATATATATATATTTGGGTGCGCGTAGATACTCGTACCCTCGTACCTTGTCCATTTCTAGATCTACAGTGGACCTTTACATATTATCTACACACGTTTTCTCATTCTTTGTTCTTTGTCGCGACTTTTGTTCTCGGTCTTGCATTCATTTCTTTAACAGTTGATGACTTCTGCGTATCGGTGTTTCCCTTTGGTGCTTTGGTATCCAAGCTATTGTCTCGCTTTGTTGTTTCCTCCTGTATCTCTCTTTCGTGTCTTTCGCTAAAGCTCCGTTTTAGTTCTTCCTTTTCTATCTTTCCTTCGGCTCTAATTCAGTGTTTCTCTCTGTCTTATATACCGCAAACGATTTCATTTCTATCTTACATTCGTCACAAAGGAACTTTATCCACTTAAGCTGTTTTACGCTTGCTATGAGAGAAGTATTAATGTCATTCCAGTTCATATATCCACAGTCTAGTACAGTGGTTCCCAACCTTTTCACCACAAAGGACCCCTTTTATTTTATTTTTTTCCCACGGACCCCATGTTTTTGAAAGATTCCGTCTACCAAACAAACTGTTTTATTAACTAATAATTAACTTTTCTTATTTTTCACTATCAAATAAAGGACATATAAGAGAGTATGCAATTAAAATACAGAGTATTTAAAAAGTATTAATAATTACAGCCAAGAGCAAGGAAACTTGAAATTTTAGCCTAAGCGCTCTTATCGTGGGTAAATGTACGATTTCTATTGGAACCTCTCGAAATATTGAAAGCTCACGGACCCCCAGTACTACCTTCGCGGACACCCAGGGGTCCGGGGACCCCAGGTTGGGAACCACTGGTCTAGTAGATGCTAGCAGAAATCGCATCTAATGGCTCTAGATATATTCATGGCAGAGTCGCATATTTTTCAGCGTTCTTTGAATTGGTTGCTCATTTCTATGTTACTTAATACAAAATACAGTGAACGCCGCTTTTTTAATCTGTTTCAATGAGAGAGATGTTACCTCAGTGGCGCTGCAGGAGAGGCGGGTACAGGGAAAGAGTGCTCGTTTTCTCTCGCTTGGTAAAAGGGTAACTGTAGGAGGCTGGGGGCGAGAATAATGACCCCCTTTGTTTTTACCTCAAATCAGACAAGCGAGCCACTTTCAGATACATAAATTGATTAGTAGAACTAAGTGAATTTTTATATTAAGTGTCGCCATTTCATAATTTAATTTCTATTGCTTTGAGTGCACAAGACATTTAGTGAAGCTGTCGCTTAAATTTAACTTTTAGCGGGACATCGAGCAAAGCATGAGTTTCCGCTTCACCAGACAAGTGAATATATATATATATATATAATATATATAATATATATATATATATATATATGAGAGAGAGTGACTTTATATGGAAATTTAAATCATGTATTTAAAAATAGAATTCAATCGAAGTGTTCCATTTGTTGTTGATATTCTCCGAAGGGAAATTCCGTTTCCGACTTCGTCTTCGTTTTTGTATTCTCCTCTTCCATTACGAAGTATATAGACGGACGATCGCTTTCAAGCGTTCGTAAGCAATGATCTCGACTTTGGAAGACATAAAAAAAAATAGTGTCGAAACGGGGCAGCATTCAATATATGACGAGCTCGAAGCCGGGTCTCAAATCTTGGATTCGGGTAAGAACTGATGAAAATATGGTAACGTGTGAAAATTTCTCTATTGAAAAAATGGCGAGGAATTTTTCTCATTAAAATAAATAGTTTCTAAATAAATTTTTTATATTTATTTTCTTGTTTTTGTTGTTGTTTTTTTATAGGAAGTGGGGGTTGGGGGGTGAGGAGGAATGTATTTGCTCGGCCCCTCCATATATACATAAAAATAAATTGAAGCCATTCCACTTTTCACCATCGAAAAATATTTGAAAATCAAAGTGAAACTTTAAATAAATGAAAGAAATAATATCAGCATATACAGCTTACACACACCCACACCACACACACAATAAATAAATATATATATATATATATATATATATATATATATATATAAATATATGTTGGTGGCAATAAGCGAAATCAGGCATTAAGATAATGCCTAGGCAATAAGCTGAAAGCTAAGAAATGCATATAGCATTGTTACAATGGTCACTTTCACTGTTTAGGTTAGGTTATATTTATTATTATAGATATATAAATAGGCATTATACTTATGATTATGCATTCTTAGCTTTCAGCTTATTGCCTAGTCATTAAGCTAATGCCGGATTTCGCTTATTGTCTCTAACATATGTATGCGATATAATTTTTAAGTAAATTCCCTTTTTAGGGCTTTATAATTAATAATTTCGTTACATGAACAAAACGAATTTCATGTCAACACATTCAACCTCAGACAAGCACAGCATATGGATTTCAGACTAAATTAACCTAACCAGACCTACCCTAACTCAACGTAACCTAACTTAACCTAACGTAACCTAACTCAACTCAACTTGACCTGACCGGTATTTTGTATGGACATTATGAATGTCGACGATAGTGCGCAGATTGACTTTGTTCCACTAGATTTAATTACTAAGCCGAAGATGATCTAATTTCCAAGCAGGGTTTTTTTTTTTTTTTTTTCGTCAAATTCTCAGCGAAAAATTTAAAAAAGAATAAATCTGCAGAATTACCACTGTTTTGACCGTATTTTTTTAATCATAGTTATTGAATAATTAAAAGAGCAGAACGATTTGTTATTTTTGTTGTTGTTTTTTACTGTAGGTAGTCTATGTCGATAGACCTTTCCAACACGTTAGTGAGATCGTAATTCTGGTTCAGTAGCGCCTCATGCATAACTACTTCGCTCACTCACCGTGTTGCAAAATAATATAGGTATAATGGCGGACAGAATTCGATGTGTACATGTACGGAATTTTGTCTGTGACTCTATACTTTGTAACGCGTTGAGTGAGCGAATAGCTGTTATGCATCAGTTACCAGATCATTCAACGCGTTAAAATTGTTTTAGGGACAATACTGTGGTTTTCAGCCGTTCAAGTTCAATTATCCTTTCAAGTTGATCAATGTTACCCTCCGTTTTGCTTCGAATTGGAATGGTTTTGTTAACTGACACGGTTTTACGCAAATCACGGGTTCTCGTGCGTACCTTGTAACCTTTGCAAGATTACGAGTTTCCTTCCTCGCATGGAGGTCGAGCTCGTAAACTTGTCTCTATAGTGTTGACTTGGTAGAGGAGGGAATTGCTTTCTTGGGGCTCTGTCTTAAGCAATCAGACACACCCCTTCACCTGGATTTGTCTAATTTCATTTTTAAGACCGGCATAACAAACCAAGTCTTGTTTTAGCTTTCATAATGGATTGAAATGAAATGATTTTCTCTGCCATTGTCTTAAAAGCAGTGGGAAGCTCTTAAAACCCTTAGTGGATCAAAGTGAGTATGTATTAAACGGGTTTAAAGAGAAAACGCAGAAATTGCGAACTAAAGTGTTACGTCATCGACACTCAACGCCATCTCCCCTTCTTACACCTTCTTACCGTGATATACTATATATATATATATATATCATGCGGTAAGGAGGGAAGATGGCGTTGATCCATGATAACGTCAATTTAGCTCGAAATATATATATAGTATATATGAGAGAGAGGGACTTGTCCGTAGGGAACCTTTTCCGTAAGATGAAAAGGAGGACCATGTTGCAGTAGAAATCATTTGTTGAAGTTAACTAACGTTTCGGAAACGCAAGTTCCATCTCCATTACCTGAAACATATTAAAATAAACACTGAATTAATAAATAAATTCAATTTTTTTTTTTTTATTAGTTCAGTGTTTATATTGATATGTTTTAGCTAGTGAAGATGGAAACTGTTTTTTCCGAAAACGTTTAGTTAACTGCAACAATGATTACTACTGCACTATAGGTCCTCCTTTTCATCTCTCTCTCTCTCTCTCTCTCTCTCTCTCTCTCTCTCTCTCTCTCTCTCTCTCATTATATATATATATATATATATAATATTTCACGAAAGTAATCTGTACCGATTCATCGATTTGTTGTACCTGGTATTCCATACATTAAAACCAAGCTCACCCTCTCGTCTATTGTTAATTTCGCAGCCATCCCCTACCTAAAAGAAAAAAATAATATAATCAACACTGAAAATTCCTATGATGCGCGACTTTTGCGCCACCCAGTATATATATATATATATATATATATATATATATATATATATATATAGAGCCTACACCTTGTTACCTTGTTAACCTTGTTAGGGTTCCGTGCGTTGGTCTTTCTTCACACGAAGGTCAAGCTGGTGGCCCCGCCTCTAGTCCTGGCTTGGTGTAGGAGCGAGTTGCTCTCTTGCGCTCTCCACCGTACATAGCCAGGTACACCCGGCTAATCTGGTACCATCCTGAGCCAGGCATCTAGTCTTCTCTTGAAGACTTCAACTTTGACCCCTGTAAGTTGTAACGTTTCTGAGGTCCTAAAGAAGCTGGTTAAAAATTCTTGGCCCCCTGACGACCAAGCTATTTTCCTTCAGTGTTGAAGAGGTCCCTTGTCAGGCCTTTAATTTGGGAACACTACACATTCTGCCTTTTCTATTTTCCAGTGTTGTTTGGATAGTAATTGGGTTTAGTTTGAGGTTTGGTATCAGTTTTTCGATCATTTTCCATATGTAGATTATAGTATACCTCTCTTCTTCTTCTTTTCAGGGAGTACAGATTTAGTTTACGTAGTCTTTCCCAGTAGTTGAGTTCTTTGCAGCTATCAATCTTGGCTGTGAATGTGTCTGCGTTTCTTCTAGTTTATTAATTTCTTCCTTTTTATTTGGAGACGTCAAAACTAAGCAGTATTCAAGTTTTGGTATAATCAGGTATGATATATATATATATATATATATATATATATATATATATATTATATATATATATATATATATATATATATTATACATACGGGTTCACCAAAAAAAAACATGCATTCGTACTTTTCTTTTTAAACTCAATAATTTCTTTTAGATTTTGATAGTTATTTTATTTTGTTAAAGTTTTATCTGACAACATTTCTTTAAATTTTTAGCACAGTAGCTGAATAGACCTCATTTTAGCACGTAAACAGAAATAGAATGTAAAGATGCCGCAAATACTCAAAATTTCTTCATTGTACAACCAAAAATTCCTTTCATATAAAATTGTTATTAAAATGTTAACTGAAAATACTGTTCAATATGTTTTCCTCCAACGTCTATTACTTTTCGAAGTCTTGGTCTAAATTGATCTACTGCTGAATCAATCTGGTCTTGTGGGAATTCGGCCCATTGTTCAATCAGAACATCTCTCAGGTGGTTAACATTTCTGATCTTCTTACCGTGATAAACTCGTTCTGACAAGTTTTCCCAGATCCCATAAGCAACAGGATTCAAATCAGGACTGTTCGGAATTCGGGAAGAAACTTCTTCAATGTTTTTTTCCGTTCTAACACTCCTTGGATGACCACTACCTTTTTTTCTAACAGTACTACCTGTAGCATCAATTTTTTTCAGCAACGTATCCAATCCGCCCAGTGTCCATCCTTTGTTGGGGAATCCCGCCAATATTTTGTGCCTTCCATATCCCCTATTAAGCCTATAATGCTTAATAATTTGTCTTCATCAGAGAATGGCATTTGACGGATATCTAGAGTAATTTTTTTTTATCTGAAAAAACAGAAAAATTTTCCAATGTACACTTAGATTTATGGAACTCAAGAATGAAATTAATATTAAACAACCAAATTTAATCATTCAATTATAAAAATTGGCTGGCTTATATAAAATTCAATGGTAATTATTGTTTGTAAATTTTGTATAAATCATCCAAACACATTTTGACTTATTAGGTTACAATCAAGCGCATATTTTTTTTTGGCAGACCAGTTATATATATATATATATATATATATATTATATATATATATAATAATAATTTATTATTAGTCGCTACTATAGTTATTAAAAGGGGATAGCGCGAACGCAGTCCCCTGCTACCTGGTAGCAGTATATTACCATGTAAAGAATGCCTGATAATGTACAGTATATGTGGGAGAAACAGGAAGGGAACTCATTAAAAGAATTTATGAACATAAGAGAGATGCTAGGGGTGGGGAATGAAAAAAGTGGTATATTCTGTCATGACAGAGACTATAACTATGTAATAGATTTCAATAATTGCAACTTTATTTTCAAATCTAATAATTATGTTAAGCGTAGAATTTAGTCTTATAGGCTCTATACAAAATCTGATGGTTAATTCTCTTTTAACAATATTATATGTAATAAAAATAAGAATTTTTGTAACATTACCATCCAAAAATCCCCAGGCAACACAGGTACATCCATCAGGTGAAAGCTGGGTCGGAAGGGTCACTTAACTATCCCCCTGGTAAGAGGATGGGAAGATTCAAGTCAGCTAATCCCTCATAATTAACTTCTCGGTGTATATAAACTCTGTTCTCTGTTTATGCGGTCATTATCAATTGACAAGGGCTCGCAAGGAGCCGAAACTGATTTGGTATAAAAGAAATAAAAATTTAAGTCTTCCTGAAGAGTGGTTTTCTTCTTCAGACTTCTTCGCGACAGTGCGTTACTTTACATTATATATATATATATATAGTTATATTAACGTGGTTTTATACTTTATATTTAAGGTGTGATTTATACCTTTATTTTAACCTGTTTTTCTTCAAACCACATTATATAAATTTAACCCAAGGTTAAATATATCACTTGTTATATACTCTTATTGCTCTGTCAATCCGTGTAGGGGAATAATTGAAAAACCCTTTACAAAAATAATATATTCATCACAGAATTTCTAAACCAATTAAAATGCAAAATGAAACTTTTGACAGTAATGAATACTTATCGAAGAATGACACTTGATACTAAAATAATTAAGTAAAATGCACAAGCAATTTAAATTTGACTGTTATACAAGTTTAATCTACAATTGGTAGTTATTTAACTGAATACAGCCGTATTGTAATACGCAAGGCCATTAAAAATGAATGAACGCGTACATACTACAATTTTGATTGAATTATTTTTAGAGTAACATTTGTTTCTGTACCCGGCCTTTTGACCGTATTAACTGAGGACAAAATACATTTTCATAGAATTAGTTGAATCCTATCTGGTTAATTGACCATTTTAACTATGTACAGTATAATACCGTTCAATAATGTGTCTAATGCATACCTTAATTGCAATGTTTACCTACTTCCTTTTTGATAGTGGTAAATATTCTCTTCTGCGGTGATTAAATCCTTGTAACCAAAATTTAAGACAACGCCTTCATACTATTTAAAGTTAACACAATATATGTATTTTTATATTTTGTTTTCTTGTGAACTTTTAAGGAGAGACGATTTTTACGCTTTATTTTATTTTTAAGCCAACCCGTTTGCTTTTCGGGTAATTTATGCTAAGTCGGGGAACAATGGTACGTCATGCCACAAACAATATTTTTTGGTAGGTACGAACTTCAGTGAAGTTCAAAAGGAATTTTAAACCAATTTTGCTTCATTTTAGACACAGGATCTTCACGGGACCCGCTTTATGTAAAGCTTCGAAACACATTGATTCCCTCTTCTAATTTTAAGTTTGTCACACTTATGCCCGGTCTTTCTTAAAGAAATTTTTAAATTAAAATTTAAAATTCCCCCTCGAGGATATTCCTCAGGCGAAACCAAAGGGTAAACAAAAACACTTTTGAGCAATCATTCACTCTTGAGGTATCATCAACCGTTCGGTTTTTGATAACGCGAGCGTGATTTACACCCTTCTACGCTAACCTCTAGTCCACTTCAATCTTAAGAGCAAAAGTAATTTAATGTTCGCATAACATGAAAATTATTTCATTTTTATTTTTACCCATACAATTTCTATCGTTTTTGCATGATCAATTTTGTTTGCTGGTTAATTTATAACCAGTAATTGTTATAATGTTTCAGACCAACAAAGACCCTAGGATCCACTCATGGCTGGTCTACCTAACTGTGTTTGTAATTGTGTATTGCGCATGTCCTCCGTGGTGGCGGAGGGGGCCTACAATTTTACGTGGGTTCCAAACCACAAAAGCCTTAATTTTACTACCTTAAACTATATCCAATCTATCAACATATGCGTCTAATCGACTTCTAAACATGTTTATAGACGTGCTACTAATTACTTCTACCGGCAAACTATTCCACCTATTTATTATTCTATGTGTAAAAAAGTTTTTGGCAACTGCTGTCTCGAACCTTCTACTTGTCAGCTTACACCCGCTATTTCTGGTTCTATTATATTGTGATATTTCGAAAAAGCTATCTCTATTTACGTTATCGAACCCATTCATAATTTTAAAAACCTGGATTAGATCACCACTTAGCCTCCTAGTCTCGCGTGTTGTCAATTTTAACTCCCTAAGCCTATCCTCGTACGACTTTGACCTAAGCGACGGAATCATCTTAGTTGCTCGTCTTTGAACTCTTTCGATTCTGTTTATATCTTTGCGCATATGCAGATTCCAAAATTGGATCGCGAACTCCAAATGGGGTCTAACTAATGATTTATAAAGAGGAACAATAATATCGCGGATTTATACTCAAAATTCCTAGCTATAAAACCTAGCACTTTGTTCGCTTTATTGACCGCTGCTATACTTTGTTTCGCCACTTTTAGATCACCAGTGACTATAACTCCTAAATCTTTTTCCTGTTCTAATATAGGTCGCCTTCCTGTAGAACTCGTTGCGCTGGATAATTCGAGGAAGTAGACCTGTTAAAACAATCTTATTAGTTTTTCCTTTAGTCGCTCTTGTAAGTCCCTATAACTCGCCAATAGCTCTTCCGATCTAGAATTTGAGAACGTCATTAATACCGACATGAATAACATACGTTGTGTCCTCAGAGGTTCCGTCTGTAAAAAAATCAACTCTTAATTATATCCTCCACCCTTGCACCAGGGAAGCAGTAACGGCGCCTACGACGGGGGTTTCTCCCACAGAATTCCTTGAGCTGCCGTCGAGCAATGGAATCACCAACAAGTCATCATATTTCAGGTTCGTCTACGTCTTCGGAGCCTAAAACAGAAAACTTATTGATCGTTAATACTGGGAGACAAGTCTTAGGTTGTCCCAATGGGGCTCCATTACGCACTTGCACGAAGGGTCGGGAACTCGGGGAAGAGATAGGGCTGTTAGCATTATTTATACCATTAGTAGAAATTGGGGCAGGAGAGGCCGCGACTGAAGAATAACTCCTCTCAAAAGGGCTAAGGGATTCTAATTTCGCCGTCAGGAATTAACCTTATTACGTTATTCCCATACATATATATATATATATATATATATATTAAACGTAATTTAGTGTTCATAAAGATAAAATATAGGCCCTTCGTAGATATAAAAACATTACGTAATGATTTTGGCTCTCTCCTTCTTCTATCGGGGTGGCGTTTTTGCCGACATTCGCCCTTGGCCCTTCTTTCCCGCATAAAAAAAAATTGTCATACGTTTTCATATAAAAATTAAATTAAGAAAATGTATTAAATAATAATTACATAAATAAATAAATAAATACTGTAAATAAATCGATAATTCCCCCTCTCCCATTAAACTACATTTTTTGTTAATTCAAACAAAATATTTTATGCGATATGTTAAGTTAACTTTTTATTTTACATTAATACGTCTTTATTTTTTTGTACAAGTTCGTCATTTTTCTCGAAACCCGACAAATTTTAGGATTTTACAAACAAATAAACAAACAAACAAAAAATTCCACTTTTATACAATATTTTCATTGTTTGAAAATTTATCGCATACAAATGGCGAGCTTCAACCGAAGATAATTTTGTCCCAAAAAAAAAATTCTTTGAGAAAAGTACATTTCATTGTTCGCCTGAACGTGAAGGAGCTTAAATGTTGCCACATTTCAGGGCAATACTTTATATATAATGGATTAAGTTACATCTCTGTTTTTAAAACGTGGCAACACTGTTCGATAAGAGTACCTTTATTTTTTATTTTTTTAAATTATTTTGTGTTTGTATGAGAATAAGTTCAAATTAAATTCATTTTATAGGCTCGCTTTGAATGAGTGCAATCCTTTTTAAGTGGAATATATTTTCTTGTATAGTTACCCATCTATTCCTTTTAAATAGGAGGTTACCGACATTATATATATATATAATAAACCATGTCAGGTCACGTTGGGTCGCATTAAATTTGATTAAGTTACGTGGAGTGTGTCGATGAAAAGACGTGTCGACAGTTTAATTGGGATCATCTCGTAAATAACTAATTTGAGGCAAAATGGAACCGGTATTTTTGGTTAGAATTTGACAGTACTTGTTCTTCAGTAGCTGAACTTGGGCTACTTTAAGTTTGTAGGTCAGGTGTGTATGTCATTCTACTAAGACCTAGGTCTACCGAATTCAAAGTTGATTAAGTCTGAATAAGCTTAGCTTATCTCGTTTAATAGGGCTACGTCGTGACTAATGTCGTAACACCGCTTCCCGTCCATATACTGTGTATATATATATACACACACACACACACACACACACACACACACACACACACACACGGTGTTTCATATGTCTGGAGACATCGGAAATATGTAGAAAGAGCAATACAACTTTATGACAAGGTTTTATTTTCAACATACTATTGCCAAAGGTGTTCAAAGTGTTCACCCTCAACATGAAAACATTTCATTACTCGTAACTGGGAACCTCTCTCAACACTTCCGATTGTTTCGGCAGAAATTCGCTGCAATTCCGGTCTTATCTTGGCTTTCAAATCCTCAACTGTTCTTAGTCTGTTTACACAAACAACAGGTTTCAAATGTCCCCACAGGAAAAAATCAAGTGGTGTGAGGTCACTCTGAACAATTTGAGCACCTTCTGTAATAGTATGTTGAAAATAAAAGATTTTCATAAAGTTGTGTTACTCTGTAGTTGTATTACTCTATAGACCTCAAAACACCCCAACTGCAAAATTCTCAGATGCCACTGATGATATTAGAAACCTAATAAAGTCCATAAACTCTCCATCCCCCAATATAATACTGTGCGGAGATTTTAATTTCCCATTTACAAAATACAAAAAGGTGGGTAGAATATATATATATATATACGAGCCAATTATTTATATATATATAGAGCAGGACGTGGGGGACACAAGAGAAGACCAGGAGCAAGCAAAAATGTTGATGGGTCGAACAAACGAGTTTATGTTGACCCAAGAGATAACAAAATACCAGAAAAATACTCCCTGGATCTGGTATTCACGAATAACATGAACTTGATTTATGATATAAAAATATAAGCCCACCTATTATCTCAGACCACAACATAATCGAGATATCAACATATATGGTGATAACATGAAAAGACAATACTCATACTGAAGAAAGAAGCAAATTTGGGACAATTAACTTAAACTCTAAGACTATAAATTGGGAAGAAATCAGATCACACTTGGTCTAAATAGAGTGGAAAACAGTTTTAGGGAATAAAACAACCGAAGATATGCTAACAACCTTGGAAGTAAAGATGCTGGAAATCTTAGAAAAATATGCTCCAAAAACACAGCCAAAAGGAAAGAGGAACTGGTTCGAGAGGCAAAAGCGGACAATATTCCGCAAAAGAAAGAGAATAGCGGCGAAGTTGTTAAATGCAAAGACAACAATACCAGGGAAGTAATACAAGATAAACTGGAGAGTATCGATAGGGAAATACAAACCCTGATTAAGAATCGGAAGTACACAATTCACTTCCACAAGGAACAGTACTGGTCCCACTCCTAATCATTATCATGCTAACAGACATAGACAATGAAGTAAACAGCAACAATATAGTAACATCCTTTGCAGACGATACAAAGATCAGCAGAAAAATCAGCGACGCAAAAGAAGTGGAGGCCTTGCACAGGACACGAACAGAATATATAAATAGTCAGAAGACAAAAACATGACATTTAACACCAAGAAATTTCAGTTCTTGAGATATGGTAGAAATGAGGAACTTAAACAGACAGCATATTATGCCCCGGATAGACAGGAAACTCAGAGAAGCACGAAAGCAATAGACTTGGTTGGGTGGTGGGGTATAATTACAGATGATGCGAAATATTCGAGACACAAAATCAGATAGCGATAAAGAAAGCAAGAAGAGTCGCGGGACAGGTAGTAAGAACCTTTAGAAGAAGGGACAAGAAAGTAATGATTCTCTATTGAAAACACTGATCATACCCGTATAAAAAGGAAGAAATTAGTAAACTAGAAGACATTCAGACGCATTTTACAGCCAAGATTGATGGCTGCAAAGAACTCAACTACTGGGAAAGACTACTTAAACTAAATCTGTACTCCCTGGAAAGAAGAAGAGAGAGAGGTACACCATAATATATACTGTACATGAAAAATGATCGAAAAACTGGTACTAAACTTCAAACTAAACCCAATTACCATCCAAACAACACTGGAAAATGGGAAAGGCAGAATGTGTTGTGTTCCCAAATAAAGGTCTGACAAGGGACTTCTTCAACACTGAAGGAAAATAGCTTGGTTGTCAGGGGGCCAAAACTTTTTAACCAGCTTACAAAGGTCCTCAGGAACTTGACATAGGTCAAAGTTGAAGTCTTCAAAAGAAGACTAGATTCCTGGCTCAGGACGGTATCAGATGGGCTGGGTGTACCTGGCTATGTGCAATGGAGAGCGCAAGAGAGCAACTCGCTCCTCCACCAAACCAGGCCTGGAGGCGGAGCCACCAGCTTGACCTTCGTGTGAAGAGACGAACGCAAAGTTACTCTCTCTACATATTTCCAATGTCTCCAGACATATGAAACACCGTGTGTGTATATATATATATATATATATATATATATATATATATATATATACACACACACACACACACACACACACACACACACACGAGTATGTATCCACAGAGGGTTGACAAAAGCAAATAGATACCACGATGATTGTCCTCAAGAACAAATAACAAAGCTCGTCAATGCAATGCCAGAACGTGTGTCACCTTTACATAATGGCAAAAGGGGAAAGCAACACGATTCTATACTGATTCAATAAATCTCTTATTATTTATTGACTTATCAAATGAAAATCATGGAAAAACCAGAAGTGTCTATTTACTTTTATCAACTCGTGTGTGTATATATATATATATATATATATATATATATATAGAGAGAGAGAGAGAGAGAGAGAGAGAGAGAGAGAGAGAGAAATTCGTACATATCGAATCCTATAATTTACATGGTGTCAATTAGGATACGTAAGAGTAAAGTACGATTTAGCGATTATTTCGTGAAATTGTATCGTAGAAAGTACAAAAATTAAAATAGTTACATAATACGTACGTAATAAACCTGTAGCAAATAGGTAAAGCGATAAAGCGCGAAGCGTATATACGGGCGTCCCAAAAACATGTATACACACTTTAACAGCTGATAGCTCAATTGATGTTTCTTTCTTTCCAAGTTAAACCCATTAGAATTAATAATGGCAGTCAGACTAAGCTTTGAATAAATGAAATTCATTCTAAAATGCTACTGGAAGTGTGA
The DNA here is from genome assembly GCA_023014485.1 of Bathynomus jamesi. Classification (NCBI taxonomy): domain Eukaryota; kingdom Metazoa; phylum Arthropoda; class Malacostraca; order Isopoda; family Cirolanidae; genus Bathynomus; species Bathynomus jamesi. The sequence goes on along the minus strand of JAJOZX010002157.1, from coordinate 564,112 downwards.
AAACGCAGTTGAAGTGCAAAGACAGTTTAGGAGGGAGTTTCAAGCAGATCCACCAACGCGACTTACCATCACTCGAATTAGAGATAAGTTTGAAGCAGATGGAACTATTCAGAATGTCCACAAGAAGCGTTCCGGAAGACCACGGACATCGACAAGCCCCACAAAGCAAGAAAGAGTACTGGAAACGTATCACCAAAGTCCAAGAAAATCTGTGCGGCAAGCGAGTCGTGAGGTAGGAATTTCAGAATCGTCTGTCCAACGGATTTTGAAGCGCTGTCAATGGAAACGTTACATTCCAAGATTAGTCCATGCTATTAATGAAGATGATCCGGACCGAAGAGTGGAGTATTGCGAGTGGTACTTGGCACGATGTGGATGTGGATTGGACGAAGGGGTTTCGTAGAATACCCTCCGCGTTCACCAGACCTCACACCACTAGACTTTTTTTTATGGGGATACTTAAAAGACAAAGTCTACGCTATAAAACCTGCAACAGTCGCTGAATTGAGAGCAGCCATTGAACGAGAACGCACACAAATACCAAACGAAATGTTTCGTGATGTTTGCGATTCCATTGCTTCACGTTATCAGCAGTGCCTGGACCAGAATGGACGTCAGTTTGAAAACAGGCGTTGACAAAACAATTAAATAATGTCTGTAGATTCTATTACATTTTGAAAATGAAATGTATCTTAATAAACACTGCCTTTATAATTATTTAAAGTGTGTATACATTTTTTTGGGACGCCCTGTATATATATATAACGTAATCAAACAGACCACGCCTGGAGAAGAATGTATTATAAGTAAAGAAGGAAAAGAAGAACGCACGTACAAAATATGGATCGTAATTTCAAGAAGTCTCAAAAGCAGGAAGTTGGTTAAAATTAACCACAGTTGAAATAAGATTGGAAGAGGGTGGCTATGATGTAGACATTATTTTCAATAATCAAGAGGAGAAAGATGAGGATCCCAAAAGTGACGACACTGTTGTTCTTTACGTTAGTATACTACGTGTGTACATACATATACATACTCTACAGCCTTAAATTTTATATAGGTTGGGGATGATCTTAGTGTTTAGGAGTGTATGTGTCACATTTTTTTTTTTCGTATATTAACGAATTCGTATGTATCATGGTCGTATACTGTATATCGGGGGATTGCTGTGTGTGTGTATATATATATATATATATATATATATATATAATGATAAAATAGGGGGTTAACAACGAATAAATTGAATATCTTCCTGCCAGAAAGATTGATATAGAGTCCCTGCGGGTTCGAACCCTTAATTCGAGCAGCTGATCAAACAAAATAGTTTCGCAAGATCTGAAAAAGACAAGATTTTTTTCTTCTCTTCTTCGTCTCCCTATTTTGCTATCCTCTCGTCTTCTGTCAACACTGAACACTGGATCGCTTTTTGTATCTTCATCGCATAAGAGAAACTCCGAAAACAACATTCAACCGTATTTGTGCGACATTTTTTTTAATAAAAGAATAGTTAAATTTTTAATTTGTAAACATTTGAAGGCAATGATGCAAAACTACACTTCTTTCGAAGGAAGAAAGTGGCTTTGAAACTCCATTTGAAAGAACAAGAAATTCCTCAAACCTATTGCAAGCAAATCGGACTGGAAAGTTCTTTTTTCTTGACTTCTCCGGAAGTTGAGAGGCCGTGTTGGGCCCTGGAGACTTCACCAAGAATGTTGAATTTTTCCTTAAGAAAAATCATTATAGGATAAACATTTTCTCTAAAAAAATTCTTTCAGTCTCATAGCAACGAGACTCATCCAATCAGAAGTAAGAAGAATTGGCACGTTCCCCAATCAGAAGAACGAGAACAATTCGTTGTCATAGCGACCAGTATTTTAGTCCAACAGCTATTTATGTCTGTTGAGAAGTCCCTTTCTCCATTCATCTGTGTTTGGATTTTATAAAGGCAAATTGTTCTCTCGAGGATTTAGCCTTAGAATAGAGAAGTTACCTCTGGCCTCTAACCCTTCTCCTGAGAAGTTAGGGCTGTTCCAGATCCAAATTTCCTTCGTTCAGGTTTGATTCTGATTTCATTTCGATTAACCTAAACGTAAACGAAGTGTATCCCAAACAACAAGAGTTTTGGGATATAACTAATAACAATAACAGTGATAACGCTTAGGGTTGTTTAACCTTCTACGTAACAACAAAGATCATGTGACTGTGGTGACCTACAGTTTTACGTGGAATCCAAACCACGGGTTGCTAAAGCTGGACGTAGAAAACGATCACCAATCCAGTTACTGAATGGAGACAACGTCACTTAACCTCGCTAATCTAACGGGAAGCGGTGTTTGGCGACGTGGCTACGACATTGCAATGTTTTGTACAGAACATTATAAAATGCCTTCGGATGTAAACGCAGTGTACAGTTGCAGGAAGTTACGTTACACCATCCCAGTGTGGGAGGAAGGGCCTAGTTTGGGAAATAAGTAGATTTTCAACTCTTGGGATACTGGGATTCTTCATTTAACTAATTATTATTTACAAGTGAAAAGTAAAGGGCTTCGGTGGCAAAATAGGCAAGAAGGAGGGTCCAAGGGCGAACGCACGCAAATATAAACCCCCCTCCCCCTCTCCAAACAAGGATAAGGAGAAAGCCGAAATCAAGGTCCAGAGTTTTTCAGATGCCTGGATATTGTATGTTTGAAAGAGTGGAGATTGTAGACAGGGGGAAAGATGGAATGAGAAAGGTTGGTCCTGAGTTGACCGGTTGAGTAGATGAAAGACTGAGAATACCGATTAACCCTTGTATTGGGGAGATTGACAGAAAAGGGATGAAAATGTATTGAAAGTCTGATACTGCAAGCTATCCTTAAAGGAGAAGACCTTTTATATATATATATATATATATATATATATATATATATATATATATATGTAAAGAACGACGCTTTGTATAGGAGAATATACCGCGCAAGATGAGAGCGAAAGAACGAAACAAATGAAAAAATGAGGTAACCACCCGGGAATCGAACCCGGGATCTTCCGATTGCCGGTCAAATATGATAACCATCACACCACGGGCCTCACTCAATCAAATGTCGTAATTCCTCTACATGCGTGCAGAAACCAATGCCCCATGTTACGGCATGCGGGAGGTGCCCCTTTGGGGCATTGGTTTCTGCGCGCATGTAGAGGAATTACGACATTTGATTGAGTGAGGCCCGTGGTGTAATGGTTATCATATCTGACCGGCAATCGGAAGATCCCGGGTTCGATTCCCGGGTGGTTACCTCATTTTTTCATTTGTTTCGTTCTTTCGCTCTCATCTTGCGCGAAATATTCTCCTATACAAAGCGTCGTTCTTTACGTTAATTATACTGCGTGTTTGCAGTTATAATGTATATATATATACATACACACACCTTTAAAATGTTTCATGCGATGATTCCTCATTTCACGGTTGAGCTTGTTGCTTCTTCTCATATATATACTGTATATATACAGTATATCATAAAAAACCTCAGGGAACCATTCTGAGTTCATTCCCATCTTCAAACGGACATGTTATGTGCCTTGAAAAGTGGACGTTCAATTCTGCCAGTTGAGGTTTAAGTTTAGGTTTTTGGCTAAAAATATAATAGTTACCCCATTTTTTTTTATGTATTCAATCTGACGTGAAGGCAGCGAGTCTTTTGCTTATATTGAGGTTCTAAATGTAGCTGGGCTAGGCTGCTTTAAACCCTAGATCCTGTCCCAAAGCTGGATCCTATCTGCTTTGCAGATAGCTGGTGAGGGAAGATATATCTTTGGGACCTCTCTGCGAGTGACCCGTTGCCCACGTCGGGCTAGCATCATGAAAAAGAAAAACTATGGTATTTGTCATTTACCATTACTTATTCGGACTATAGTAGATTTAATTATACTAGAAGAGTTCCTTGTTCCATGCACGGTCTGTGTGTATCATATATATATATATATATATATATTACAACTCAGAATGGTCCCCCTGAGAAACTTTTATGTTACACACAGACCGTGCATGGAACAAGGAACTCTTCTGGGAAATTAAATCCACTATAGTTCGAATAAGTAATGATAAATGACAAATACTATAGCTTTTCGTTCTAATTCGGACTATTGTAGATTTAATTTCTCAGAAGAGTTTCTTGTTTCATACACGGTCTGTGTGTAATATAAAAGTTTCTCAGGGGACCATTCTGAGTTGTATCACATTAAACAGATGTGTTATGTGCCTTGAAAAGTGGACGCTCAATGTTCAGGTTGAGGTTTAAGTTTTGGGTTTTGGCTAAAAATACAGTAGTTACCCCTTTTTCTTTGATGTATTCAATCCGACGTGAATACGACGAGTTTCTTGCGTATACTGATGTTCTGAATATAGTAGGCTAGGTGTAGCTATAAACTCTAGATCCTGTCCCAAAGCTGGATCCTATCTGCTTGGCCAGATAGCTGGTGAGGGAAGCTATATTTTTGGGTCCTCTTTACGAGTAACCCTTTGCCCACGTTGGGCCTGCCATTATGAACAAGAAAAACTATAGTATTTGTCATTTATCATTACTTATTCGAACTATAGTGGAATTAATTTCCCAGAAGAGTTTCTTGTTCCACGCACGGTCTGTGTGTAACATATACTGTATATACGAGGTCCACTCATTATATTTTGCCCCACCTTTTTTTTTCTTTCCACGTTTCCTTGTAAGTTCCAGAAATTTTGTGCATAAGTAGTTACATACCTTTTTTACAAGTTTTTATTTTTCCACATAGTTTCCATCCTTTTCTACGGCTTTCCTCCACCTCGAAACAAGGGCCTTTATTCCTTGCTGGTAAAACTCTGCTGGGTTCCGCTGGAGCCAAATCTTAACCTCCTCAACAACCTCATCGTCACTCTGAAACTTTCTTCCACGAATAGCATCCTTCATTGGCCCAAACAAATGGAAGTCTGAAGGTGACAGATTCGGGCTGTATGGAGGGTGGGTTAGCACAGTCAAGTGCATTTTTGTGATGGCCTCTCTTGTTTGCAAACTGTTGTGTGGTCTTGCGTTATCGTACAAAAGAAGGACGTCTTCCAGTTTTCTCTCTGGTCGAATTCGCTTTGTACGTCTCTTGAGTCTCTGTAGGGTTGCAATATATGCCTCTGAGTTGATTGTCCTTTCTTCATAATGTCCACCAGAATCACCCCTTTCATGTCCCAGAAGATGGTGGCCATAACCTTTCCTGCAGATGGAGCCATTTTGAACCTTTTCTTGCGTGGGGAGTCTTCGTGATGCCATTCCATGGAATGGCGTTTAGTTTCAGGTTCAAAGTGGTGTACCCAAGTCTCATCCCCAGTCACAATTCGTGAAAGAAGTCATCCCGTTCTATCTCGTATCGAACCAACGAGTCAGTTGGCGAGGAACAAACTGTGAACACACTTTTGAGTATCCCAGTTGCTGAATTATCGTATTCACACTTCCTTCACTAATTCCTAGCTCCAGTGATAGCTCCTTGTATGTGACGCGCCGATTTGATCGAATGATGCTGTTAGCACGTTCTACAGTGCAAGATGTCACAGCCGATACCGGGCGACCGCTGCGTGGCTCATCATCGAGGCTGGCTCTCCTTCTCTCCGATGATCTCACACGTTTAGACCAGCGTCCAACTGTGCTTCGATCAACAGCATCATCTCCGTAAACGTTTTGTAGACGTTTGTGAATATTTCCAACTGTTTCCTTCCCTGCGGTTAAGAACTCGATAACAGCTCTCTGTTTACGACGTACATCACTGTCAGACTCCATTTTCGAAACTGCGTTAACCATCGGTTTTATACAAGAGCATTTAAAAGGGTTTTTATACGAGGAGGGGAGGTTCAAACTAGAAAAATCCGGTTATGTGAAGCGTAGAAACTTCAAACTTAGGCCCGAAAGACATTTTAGCCTCTTCGCCTATTATTTAGCTAAGAAAAAAGGGTGGGGCGAAATATATTGAGTGCCCCTAGTATGTGTGTATATATATATATAAAGGACTTTTACGTCTAAGATAGAGGAAACGGAAGATGAAGATTACTGGTCTCGACTACAAACCCTGAAACTCTACTCTCTCGAAAGAAGGCACGAGTGGTGCACAATAATATACATATGGAAAATACAGTACTTGAGGGTTTTATCCCTAACTTTAGAAATGAAATAGATTTTGTTCAGTTCCAGCTGCTGTGGTACAAGGGGCCATAAAAACGAGGATGAAAAATTCCCTCAGAATACGAGGCCCAAAACTTTTCAATGCCCTACCAAAAGAAGTAAAGAATCTCCAGCACACCAACCTGAAGAACTTCAAGAACCAGATGGACAGATTCCTGTGCAAAGTCCCCGACCTGCCATGCGTGGCTGGCTACGAGGGCAGGAGGAGATCAGACAGCAATTCATTCCTTCACCAAATCTCGCAAATGAGGCGGGATGCTGGAGAGGGGTCGACCGCAGGTCGATCCTGAACTGTCGTTCGAACTCTCATAAAGTAACATATACCGTGTGTATATATATACACTGTATATAGTAGCGCTCATAAGTATTCGTACAGAGAAATATTTCAGTTATATCCTTATCTTTTGTATCATTTATAAGATAGTTACGGAAAGTTTACCGTTCATTTGGAAAATTTTAACAAATAAAAAAAAAAAATTAAATTTAACTCCGCCATACTCCACCATCAAAGTGTTTGAGGAAAATAAGAAAACAAGTTAAAATACAAAAGTTTTCATACATTTACTTAAAAATTATTTAATATTTTGTGTCCATCTTTTGTTTGAATGACTTCAATGATCCGTTTTGGGTATTTTTTTATAAGGTTTTGACATATCTCAGTAGAAATTTTATCGCATTCTTCTAAAGAAAATTGTTGGAATTCATTCAGATTCGAAGGGTTTCTCCTGCGGACAGTTTTTTTTTTAATTCAAACCATAAATTCTCGATTAAATTGAAATTTGGGCTTCGACTGGGCAACTCGAGAAGCTTGAAATTCTTTGGTTGTGGCTCATTCGCAACTCCCGAACTGAAGACAATACATTTTCTTCTAAAATTTCCTGATATTTCTCCGAATTCGAAATCCCATTAATGACGAAGTTTTCCTGGACTAGAAGCACTGAAGCATCCATAAAGAAGAAAAATACCACCATCATGTTTAACCGTAAATAGAATGTTTTTATCCTCGAATGAAGTATTTGATTTTCACCAAACTTACCGTTGCTCATTGTTTTCGAATAATTCAATTTTGGTCTCGTCTGTTCAGAGAACTTTCTTCCAGAATGAAAATCCATTATTTTGATGATTCTTGGCGTATTTTAAACGAACTTCTTCGTGCGCTTTTCGTAGGAGAGGTTTTCTTCGTGCAACTCTTCCATGCACAACATTCTTTCTCACTGTACAAAGTACAGTAGAGTGGTGGACAGTGATCTTTGACAGTCTTAATGTTTGGCACTCGTAGTAACTAGTGGATTCGCAGCAGCCATTCTTTCATTCCGTCTAGCTGTACGTTCTGAAATCTTGCAAGGTCGTTCACACCTTGGTAGAGTTTAAATTGTTCCAAAGCCGCTCCACTTCTTTATAACTGCAGCAACCGTCATAAATGAAACTCGAAATTCTTTTCCTATCTTTTTATAACTTTTTCAGACTAGTGTACAGCAATAACCGATCTCTTATCGGTAGAAAGCTCTTTGTCACGACGACCCATTGCTAACTAATGGCTTGTACAGTCATCCGTCTTCCATGAAGATTCAGAGAGAGAATTTTAGAATTCAGAATTGTCAACAGTCTGTAATCAATAAACAGTCAACTACTGATAAAATTTTAAAATTCATCAAACCTAAGGTGAACACACAAAGTATTAAATAATTTTGTAAATAAATGTATGAAAACTTTTGCACTTCAACTTTTTTTTTCTCATTCTTTTATATTTTACATTATATGCTGAAGTTAAACTAAATTTTTTATTTGTTAAAATTTTTCTAAATAAGCTGTGCCTTCGGCACCGCACAGGCCGCCTTCGGCGGCTCCCATTTTTTTTCACTTTTTCATGTATTTTCCATTACCCCCACCCCTCCCACATTACCCTACCCCACCCCCACCAGGGGGAAGGGGCTGGCACCTTCCAACAATTGATCAACATTGCAATTGCATATGCACTCGAACATTTTGAGGTCATATCATATTACTTTGGGAACTAAATAGTGTGACACATATACTATCACTGATATTGTTTTCACCTGAAATGTATCCTTTTATAGCTGGACGATGTGCAACTTTATTTTTTTTATTTTTTTGCCATGTGTTTTTTTATTGGTTGTATATAGATGAACGATAAAATTTTCGTAACTATCGTATGCATGGTACAAAAGAAGAATAATATAACTGAAATTTTTATCTGTACGAATACTTATGAGCGCCACTGTAATATACTCTGTGTGTGTATATATATATATATGATATTTGTATTGCTCGGTCCATCAGCACAGCTGATTTCTATTTTAATAATAATAAAAATAATTGTTTTAAACTAATAAACTGAACCATGAAAAAATAAAATTTCCTACTAACCGGAAAGTCTTTATTTTAAGTAAATAAGAATTTAATTCTTTATTTTGCTATATTTTATTTTGCTATATTCTAAAATTCCAAAGTAAAAATTAATATCTAAAAATTGTTTCGAAACTTTTCCCTTATCGATACATATATATATTTATTAATAATTAATGGGTGTATATGCAAGCTATAAACCTTTCTCCTGAAGTGTAGAGAAACTTTTGTTCAGTTAATAAATTAATAAAATATAATGTTTAAAAGTTTCTCTCTCTCTCTCTCTCTCTCTCTCTCTCTCTCTCTCTCTCTCTCTCTCTTCGGCATAAACTTGGAAGACAGGACTGCTGATGCCGAAGGGAGGAGGCTAGTTGACTTTGCTGATGAGAACTTCCTTACTCAGTGGGTCAATGGGCCTACACGAGGCGAAAGCGTTCTAGACTTAGTATTCACGACCGAAGACAACCTCGTCACCGGCCTCACCGTTGACGAATCGTTGGGCGGGAGTGATCACGGTCTGATTAGGTTCCGTGTCTGCGTCCCTCGGGTGAAGCGTAGTAACTCGAGAGGCAGTAAGCTCAATCTACGGCGGGAGGACTTTGTTGGCCTCCGGGATAGCGTAGGTGAGATGGGGTTAAAGGTGGGCGGCGATGTTGAGGGAGTGTGGAGTGCATTCCGGGACGAGTTTATGGTGCTGCAGTCAGATGCCATACCCTCAAAACCGGTCACCCCTGCTTCAACGCAGCCTAAGTGGTTCAGACGTGACATCGCTTCGGCTATCCGAAATAGGAAAGCTGCGTATAGGAGGACGAAGGCCAATCGTTCCCATGACAACACTGAGGCGTATGTCCGCCTGTGCAGAGAAGTGAAGGCGAAGGTTAGGCTAGCCAAACGTAACGAAGAACTCCGGTGGGGGGAGGGCAAGCCTCTGCAAGGCGAACCCTAAGGAATTCTTCAGTTATGTTAATAGTAGAAAGCCCATTAGAAGCATGATAGGCCTGTTAAAGGACCCCCACCGGCGCGCTGCGGACCTCCGACAGGGACATCGCTAATGTGCTGAACGAGTACTTTGCAGGAGTGTTCACCAGGGAGGACACCCGCATCATCCCCGAGCCAGGCGTCAGGCACGACGGTGCTCGCCTGGATAGGGTTAGGTGTACCCAGTGGTGTAGTGCTAAATAAAGAAGTGAGGGAACGCATTTTGAAAGTGTTACTCAGATGCGGGGGGGACAATGGCGAGCGCGGCGAGCCCACACAGCTGGGGGTCCGGGGGCACTGTAAGCCCCCCGGGAAATCTTTTGAAATCTGACCAATTTCAGGGATATTTTGAGGTCATATGTACTGGATATTAGGATATATTCCAAGGTTGAAGATGCAGTATTTCCAGTGTCATTAGATATATGACATCCAGTACGATCAATAAAAATAGCTAACAACTGGAATGATTAACTAAAAAAAAGTTAACAACTGGTACGCCGTGGTGACTGTTTCACCAGATCTTTATAGGCTAGCATTGCCTCAGTCGAAGCTAAAAGAAATGAAACAGTTAATGATTCTTTCTCATATTTCTTCTAGGGGTGGGAATTAAAATTTCATGACGTTAGAGATTTGTAAGTTCGGATTTATTTGAAATAGTGAGGGAACGCCGTTCCGTCTACCAAAAAAAGTAAGGGAACGCCGTTCCCACGCGTTCCCACAGCACTACACCACTGGGTGTACCGCGACAGACGTTGCTGATAGAATAGACAAACTGAATGCGTTTAAGGCTCCTGGACCAGACCAGTTCCTCCCCAGTCTTGCGGGAAGTGCGCGACCAGGTGGCTCCCCACCTGGCTACAGTCTTCAACAAATCGTTGGAGACGGGCCAGGTGCCTGGTGACCGGAGGGAAGCCAACGTGACCCCTATCTTTAAGAAAGGGGATCACGAAAGTCCAGGGAACTATCGTCCCATTAGTCTCACTTCGGTTGTAGGTAAATTAATTATTAGAGGGGATAATAGTGGATAGGATCGTTGACCATTTGGATTCTTACAAGCTGCTTGTGGACTCCCAACATGGGTTTAGGCGGCATAGGTCATGTCTCACCAACCTGCTCGAGTTTTTCCACGTCATGTGGAGTGAATACGATAAGAGTAGTGCGATTAATATACTTTATCTCGACTTTGAGAAAGCCTTTGATAAAGTACCTCACCGCCTGCTAATGGCCAAAGTCGTGCGCTGGGTATCGATGGGGAAGTAGATAGCTGGATTGGAAACTGGCTGAAGAATAGGCGGCAGAGGGTTGTAATTAAAGGGGTTACCTCGGGTTGGGCCTCAGTCACTAGCAGGGTCCCTCAGGGTTCCGTTTTGGGGCCCCTGTTGTTTATCATTTACATAAATGATATCGACGCTGGCATCGTCAGTAGGATCGCCAAATTCGTTGATGACACCAAGCTTGGGGGCAATGTTGGAACGCTCGAAGCGATCGAGCAACTGCGTGCGGACCTACGTAGGATAGGGGAGTGGTCCGAAAAATAGCAAATGCCGGTTGACTTGGGTAAATGCAAGGTCGTGCACATTGGCTATGCCAATCCCAAGTGGGACCCTCTCTATGTTGGGGAGTAATATCGAGGCGACTGATTTGAAAAAGGACTTGGGTGTGCTAATTAGCAGCGACCTTAAGTTTACCAAACAGTGCATAGAGGTGGAAAAGAAAACCCAGAAGCTGTTAGGTTATATCAGGATGCAATTTTGATTTCGAAACAAGAAGATTGTGCTCTCTTTGTACAATTTCCTGGTTCGCCCGCACCTGGAGTTCGCTGTGCAGTTCTGGTCGCCAACCCTCAGGAAAAATATTGCGAGGCTGGAGCGAGTCTAGGAGAGAGTTACAAAGTTAATCCCTTCCGTTAGGCATATGGGCTACAATCGACGCTTACATGCCCTGAATTTGTTTTCGCTGGAAACTCCGAGGCTGCGCGGTCAACTCATCGAGGTTTTCGGGCTCTTACATGCGTTCGACGATGTCGATTTTTGAAGCATGTTTAGTTTAAATGATAATTCAACTGGCAACAATGGTTGGAAGTTGGATTTAAAACGGTTTAGCACTAGTGTGTGTGGGAATTACTTTACCTATAAGATCTGTGACACGTGGAACAGGCTACCTTCAGAATTTGTGAACAGTTCCTCTGTGGATCAGTTCAAGAAAAGGTTAGACTGAATCTTGCACACTATTTGAGGGTAACAGAATTTTTCCCCGGCACCCGTTACCATTGGTATATCCTCGGTATGGGCCGTAAGGCCTTTTGAGGTAATTCTTGTCCTTGTCTCTCTCTCTCTCTCTCTCTCTCTCTCTCTCTCTCTCTCTCTCTCTCTCTCTCTCTCTCAAGAGAAGTTTCCTCTTCCGAGACTTTTAATTTTATTATCAACTTTTTATGTATTAAGACAAAAGATTTTGTTGGTTGTTATTTACAAAATATTTTTGTGAAGTTGTTGTTGAGTAATATTAAAGCTTTGTCCAGTTTTGCTTCATATACATTTTCGTTATTTTTCAAAATACACGCAAAAATATTGGATATGATAACCAATGCATGGTTGAATTGAACCTATACCTATCGATTTGATAAGACCACACCATCGACACTCTGAAAAACTAACACTTTAACTTAATTTAACCCATAATATTTTTGTTGATAGAATTTTAAGTGGATCAGATCTCTTAGTTCCGGTTGAATTAACTGACAAGGAATTCAGAAGGTTAATTCAACGTCAGTGCGATGGTTGCACTAATCATATACTTATAATTTGCCATCGCTTGTGGCTAAGTGGGAAACAGTTTCTCTATAAGCAAAGTAAAGACAGTAAGTTTGCAGGTTCGACTCCCAATGGCTCTAGTAATAATAATAATACAGGAATTAGCGCAATGGGCCGCATTAGTTGACTGACCACTGTGTCAGGTTCTGATCCCCCACAGTGATTATTATACTTTTAATTCTGATAAAAAATAATTAATAGGCTTAGTATAATACTGAAATAACCCTGGTTGGATTGAAATAATCAATTGGACTGGTGTAATATCATTAACCAAATCGTTCATAATACATAAGAGAAAAAAAGAGTTGAAAAACAATTATATATATCTTGTTCACTGCGAGATTGAGGGGATGAGGAGTGGCACTGACGCTGAAGGATGGCACTGGCAGTGAGGGGTGGCACTCAAAAGTAAAATTTTGTCCCTTTTAATCTTTTTATTCCCGCAAGGGAGACATTAGAGTTTTTAATCCGTTAATGGCTCTTTTAATCCCCACAAGAAAGACAAGGAAATATAAAATTATTTTTACATTAAAAATTATTCAAAGTTTTTGGTACACACACTAGTGGTGGACCGGATGTCAGTTTTTCAACATCTGCGGATGCGGATATTTAGTTAATCTATCAATATAATATAGAATTATGAATATGAATATATAACATAATTTTTCAAATTTCGTGATATTACTATTATGGCAGGCAATGCATAAGAATTAAAATTAATGTTAATGTTTTCATTAAGATGAAAATAATAACTTTCTCAAGAATTTCAGCCACAGAAAATTCAATGAAACAAGCAAGACTCATTCAATTTTCTGTGTTACCAGGTATTTATATTTTGAGGTTTATATATTTTTGTTTGTTCATTAATAAATAATTAATACTTTACATGAACTGTACATGACTGGGCTTTATAAGCTACTTTATAAGCTAATTTAATTGTAAATTGCATAATTTATTGGAGATAATGTCCGCATAACATCCACAGTCAGCAGTGCCGATGTTAAAAATGATGCGGATATCCGCAGATGCGAATGCGGATATCCGGTCCACCACTAAAAAACACACACACACATAATATATATATATATATATATCGTAAAGAACGACGCTTGTATAGGAGATATTCCGCGCAAGACGAGAGAGAGAGAACGAAACAAATGAAAAAATGAGCTAACCACCCGGGAATCGAACCCGGGATCTTCCGATTGCCGGTCAGATGCGATACCATTACACCATGGGCCTCACTCTTCCAAATGCCGTAATTCTTCTACATACTCGCAGAAACCAATGCCCCAAGGGTGCACCTCCCGCATGCCGTAACATTATACAAATTCAACTGCAAAGAACACGCAGTTCTTTACGTTATTTATACTGCGTGTTCTTTGCAGTTGAATGTATATAATGTTACGGCATGCGGGAGGTGCCCCCTTGGGGCATTGGTTTCTGCGAGTATGTAGAAGAATTACGGCATTTGGAAGAGTGAGGCCCATGGTGTAATGGTATCGCATCTGACCGGCAATCGGAAGATCCCGGGTTCGATTCCCGGGTGGTTACCTCATTTTTTCATTTGTTTCGTTCTCTCTCTCTCGTCTTGCGCGGAATATCTCCTATACAAGCGTCGTTCTTTACGTTATTTATACTGCGTGTTCTTTGCAGTTGAATGTGTGTATATATAATATATATATATATATATATATGTGGGATGAAAGGCTTTGGAATCGTTTTTCTTTTTCCTTGTGGGTTTGCAGCATATATATATATATATATATATATGTGTGTTAGTGGTGGACCGGATATCCGCATTCGCATCTGCGAATATATATATATATATATATATATTGGTTAGCTTCCGCCCGAATTGTTCATTCTGACGAAGGTCAAGCTTTTCGCTCCACTTTAGACCTACAGTTTAACGTGGAATCCGAACCACGCCCCATCAGCAGCCCAGCGTCTTAACCACTAGGTCACCTAGGGTACCCATTTATCTACCAGTCACTTTCTTTTTTTATTGTGTGGAAGGATGAACAGCTGGGTTTTGCTGCGCGTCGGCTGCCGTCAGGTCTCGAACCCGGGGCCGATGGATTCGTAGTCAGCGACGCTAACCACTACACCACCGAGGCGCCTTAGCCTATATATATATATATATATATATATATATATATATATATATACAGTGAAAATATAAATTACGAAGTAATAAATAAAATATAAATTTTGGAGGCCACCCAACACTCCTTACTACGTCAACGTACCTTAGCTGTTCAGACGGCGTCCATCTGCTTTACGCTGCCAACAATCTCCTAAAACTCCCAATCACAAGCACGATTCCCAAACGCCATCAAAAACCCACAACTCCACAGCTCACTCGACGTATATGCTTTCATTATTCATTATTTCGTATAAATTAATTCAGAGAAACTTAAAAGTTTTAAACAAAATAAAAGCGAAAAAGAGAAAAATGCCCAAAATTGCATTTAAAGTTTAAAATAGAATTTGAGTTAACTATTTTACAAAGTAGAAAATCTTAGGGTTTAAAAATTAAAGTGTGTATGTATATATATATATGTATATTATTTAGAAATAAATGACAGAATAACACTACCGTTCTCACTTGAAAGACCACGTAAAGCCATTTTGACTAGCTGAGATGGCTGCAAAAGCCGGCCTAAGCATGAATTTGGCTGAGTAAACAGTTTATATTGTTCATATTGGAATACAACTCAAAGTAAACTTAAACAAGTGTTTACCAGCAAGATAACTGATAAACGTGTGTGTGTGTGTGTGTCAATGCAAAGTCAATCTAGAAACTTTGTATAGAGAAGTGAACGTAGATAGCAGACTTTGATGCCAAGCATTGTTGATACCTATCTCTTTCCAAGATAAAATGCAGCCTTTTATACAAATTTTCGAACATTAATTTTTTGAATTTGAAGTCTAACACTGACCTCTAACTGAAAAAGATTGGGTAGGGGGTTACAAAGGGGAAAAAAAAGTTATTTTTATGAATGTGGGTGCATGTACAGAGACTATTATTGCCCACTTGAAAACAGTAAATATATTACAAATTTCAAGATATTTACTGAAAATTTTGGCCAAAAGGATACCAATTAAGCGTAGATGTACAACCAATTACTACAGTAGATTAGATATTGTCAATTAGATAGTGTAGAATTCCAAGTGACAATGAAATAAATATGTTTTGACGATGATGTTTACAAAGTTACAAATCTATCTTCGCGCGCAGTGTTATAGGTTCGAAATATGGTTATAAGGTGTTCATTGCGCAAAATCAGAGGAAAAGTGTTCGGAATTGTTTTCCACATTTTTTTTAATTATCTAAAGTTATGTCATGCTTATTTTCCTTAAAATAGGTTATTAATTTTATTATTTATTATGTTCAAAAGAACTTAGATTCACTCTATAAACCTCATAGCCATCATTTACAACCACCAATTATAACAATCATTCACATCAGTTACAATCGTCAATTGCGACTATCAAAAATAACCATTAATTATAATAGTGAAAATGTTTGAGATTATTTTTTAACTTCCTTCATAATAGTAAAAGTCACGTGACTGAGGGGACCTATGGCTTTACGTGGGATCTGAACTACCTAAGAGTCGTTACATCATCTGAACTCAGAGGGTGGTTAATCATCCAGCTGCGGAAGAAACTCATCGTCGCTTAATCTCGTGGTGACGACGTAGCCCACCATTACCATTACAACTATCACTCATAACCACACGCTATTAGAACCATCAGATTTTATCCAACAACCAATAGAGAGAAAAAATATAACCAAAGAAATGGGTTATGTTGTTGCCAATGCGATAACACCGTTTCCCGTCGATCAGCGAAGTTAGGCGACATTGGATCTGCGTAGTAGTTGGAGAGGGACCGTTCTCTGCGTCCAAATTATGTAAAAACTTGTGGTTTGAATCTCACTTAAAGCTGTAGGTCCCCTCCGTCACATGTGATGATATGTTCAATCCCAAATTGATGCAACCCAATGTGAAATTCGGTGGTTGTGCTGTTATAGTGTGGACAGGCATTTGGCATTCTGAAAAAATCTGACCCTCTACTCGTAGAGGGACCTCTTAATTCACATGATTTCATAGCCATCTTAGATAAGAACCTCCTGCCTTTGTTTCGAAATGGAAACCACCTGGAGGACATCATATTTCAAGAGGACGGTGCCACATGTCCCTTCCGTTACTTTAGGAGGGTGTTCATTTTATTCTGGCAGGGTGCTGTTATAACCGTTATATTGTATAATTTCGTTAATGCCCTGAGCATGGGTCGCGGGAACTTTTTTGTGGTATTACCCAAAAAATCTATTTGAGTAAAATGAAATTACCCCCAGACTTCAAAGTAAACAAAAACAAGCCAATTGCTCTTAAAATTGTTGCATATGGTATACAAAAAATTCAAATTTAAAAAATGTTTATTGGATCCATTACCCCAAAAAAAAATTTAATTTACCCCATTTGGGGTAATTTACCTCTGTTCCCCGATCTCTGCCCTAGAGGGAATGCAATAATAGAATGCCAGTGAGTGTACATAAATGTACGTGAATGTTTATGAAGTACAGATAAATGTTAATTCTAAATAAGTTAAATGGATATTTATGGTGACACCATAAGTAACAAATAATAAGTAACATTAATAACGTTATACGATAATACAGAAAGTAAGACTATAAGACATAGAGACGAATACAAGGACAGTTCTTAATAGCGTAACATATGACGGCAATATGACGTCACGACGTGGCGTTACATCAGTCACACAGTACCAATGAAATGTAACGGGTGTAGCGAAGGAAGATTTTGGGAAATATTTCTAATTAAAATGATTATTCAAATATTGATGTTTGTCATTTTGGACACCGAGACAAGAACCGAAGCTGACGATGAAAATCATTGCCAACTAGGCATATTTTAGTAGATTATTTCAAAAGAGAGGATTCATATATAATATTACATAGGCCCTATGCGTAAGTAACGACGATGTGTATATATAATAAGGGTATGTACGAAATATTGAATAGACAGACATAAGTAGACATAATAGACAGCAGGGCCGCACCAATCTGTGATGGCGCCCTGTGCAAGGTATTCTTTATGCGTGTCCCCCACTCCATTAAATTCCCAAACTCTATCATAATCAATACAAATAATTCATAATTAATTAAAAGTCCAAATTTCATTCTACGTGGCAGCTCTAAGACCAACAATTTGCCCCCCCCCCCCTCCCCACACGTCGGCACCCTGAGCGGCCGCACTGCTCGCCCCTGCTTTTGTATGGCCTTGATAGTCATGTATGAATGTATATTTATTTTTTACATATACAGGTGTGTTTATGATAAGGGAATGGGTGACATTTAACTAGGCATATTTCGGTAATAACAACTACATGGCTTATGGCGATTAGTTTCATAAATAGTATCTAAATAGTATCGGCCTTGGCCCCTCCTTCCCGCGTAAAAAATAATCAACGAAACGTGATAAAATTAGGATAATGACTAAAGTATTTATTTTTATAATCGTTTAAAGATTAAACAGAGTAATCGCTATATTGTGTGTGATAACCATGTATTTAGTTAAAAAGAATTCAGGTTCATAATAATATTAGATTAGATTTAGATTAATTTACAATAAATCTAATGAGAATTGAATTAATTTAACTTAAGTTAATGGTAAAGAAATGGTAACTAGAAGGATAATTGTAATGTGGTTAAGTTTAAAATTAAATTAGAACTTCGAGTTTGCTCAACCAATTATGAATTTTTTGATGGTGAATTTTTTTTCCTAAGTATTTTTATAAGGGTTTTCTTCGTCAATGTTCGATAGTATAAAAGAATAAATAAATGATGTTAATTTAGACGATGTTAATTTAGACGATGTTAATTTAGACGATGTTAATTTAGACGCAGAAGACAACTACGTAACAGGACATGCGCGAAATGAGCAAGTAAGTAAACGAGTAAAGTTAGTATTCTGTGTATGTATACAGTAATAATTAGTTGGATATACTCAAATGGGGATAAAATGGGATAAATGTAATAACGGAGTACAAACAAGGGTTTTAATTATGCTTAGATCAGATTGAGGGTATGTACGAACTGTAATGATTCGTTTGTTTAACATCCTTCGCAACGCTCTAAGGTCAAAAGTACAGAGGTTTATTTTAAATGAGGTTACAAAAACAAAAATTAGAATAAAGGTTGATATTGGGTAATGAAAATAAGGTTGACATTAAAGAAATGTTAGTCTTGGTTGTACTTCGAGGGAAGATAAACGAGTGAATTCCCCTCACTTTCAAATGAACTTATTTGTGCAAAAACATAGAAGTATGAATTTGAGAATGATCCAAAATGGTTATTTCCATGTTTGTGACATAACATTGAGGTTTGGAAGTTTAGGTGATGTGGCAACATAACGTTGAGGTTTGGGAGTTCAGGCCCATTAAAAGGTAGCATTCATGTCTCGTATCCTCCAAGGAAGTGAAAGGGAGGTGACCAACCCGCCGCCTCGTCATGACGTAAGATACAGAAAAGATAACCGCCCAGCACTAGGGAACACTGGTTTTCAAACCCACGACTCAGCGGAGTCTCAGCACTGCCGGGCGGCACCCAAACCGATCGAGCCACGAAACGCTCTTTTCAGGCACAGTACTGGTAAGAAATAAAATCTACTTGCACCAATGCGCATACATGACCTGAAAGGTGTATTAGGACCCCATATAGTTGTATATTACGTTTTTGTATTGTATTTGTATCGGATTGAGAATGCGGTTTCTGGTATTGTGATGTGTGACACACCACACACACACAAGAAAAGGGAGGACAAAAGCTGCCTGGTAAAACATTTATATTGACCAACGTTTCGGGAGAATCTCCCATCTTCAGAGCTAAAAATTTAAAATACACGCATTAAAATGCTGGTCACAGATATTAAAATTTACAATTTCTCTCTCTCTCTCTCTCACCCGTTGCCATTGGTACCTCCTCGGTATGGGCCGCAAGGCCTTTTGAGGTACTTCTTTTCCTTGTAACTCTCTCTCTCTCTCTCTCTCTCTCTCTCTCTCTCTCTCTCTCTCTCTCTCTCTCTCTTTACTATCATTATTATAACGGACACTGCTCTTCTGAACTCTCTAACTACATTTCTCCTCCTTTAACCAGTGGTGTAGTGCTGTGGGAACGCGTGGGAACGGCGTTCCCTTACTTTTTTTGGTAGACGGAACGGCGTTCCATCACTATTTCAAATAAATCCGAACTTACAAATCTCTAACGTCATGAAATTTTAATTCCCACCCCTAGAAGAAATATGAGAAAGAATCATTAACTGCTTCATTTCTTTTAGCTTCGACTGAGGCAATGCTAGCCTATAAAGATCTGGTGAAACAGTCACCACGGCGTACCAGTTGTTAACATTTTTTTTAGTTAATCATTCCAGTTGTTAACTATTTTTATTGATCGTACTGGATGTCGTATATCTAATGACACTGGAAATACCGCATCTTCAACCTTGGAATATATCCTAATATCCAATGCATATGACCTCAAAATATCCCTGAAATTGGTCAGATTTCAAAAGATTTCCCGGGGGGCTTACAGTGCCCCCGGACCCCCAGCTGTATGGGCTCGCCGCGATGGCCATTGTCCCCCCCGCATCTGAGTAACACTTTCAAAATGCGTTCCCTCACTTCTTTATTTAGCACTACACCACTGCCTTTAACCCTTTAAGGACGATTTCCGCAGCATATGCGGTCACTCTGTCACCAAAAAGTATAGATTTTATTGTTATTCAAAACTAAATATTTGCGTAATTAGTCACTGAAATGATACCCATTTTGGGTTCCTTTCCCAACAGCTAAATGACACTTATATAAACGTGGATAAACGTTTATAGAAATGAACAATTGTAGTGCAATTTGTATTATTATTTCTGGTGGGACGTTTTGAAACGTATTACTACTGTATATGAATTCGAATTATAATACATATATCCTCCCATTTTCAACCCCAGAGGGAGGGTGGAAAGAGAGGGATATACCCTTGGTTTATAAACTATTCCCAAAGTTCAGAAAAGATTAGGAGTTGGTTTATTTACCACACCCGGATCTGAATGCAAATTGGACGTGTAGTTTATATGCCACACCCGGAGAGAAAGGGTTAAAATACCGTCCGTCGTGAAAGGGTTAAGGGGAGCTTGCCGTACCAGACATTCGATATATTCTGATCCCTTTTCTGTCTAATTTTGTAACGCAAGAGTTCATCAGTATTCTCAATCTTTCATCTACTCAGCCCGTCAACTCTGGAACAACTTTCCTCAATCCATCTTTCCCCCTGCCTATGACCTTCAGTCTTTCAAACGCACAGTGTTCAAGCATCTCGAATAATTGGGACTTTGATTTCGGCTCTTTTTCTCCTTCTATTTGGGGTGGGAGCATTTTTACGGGCGTTTGCCCTTGGCCGCTCCGTCCTGCAGAAAAAAGTATATATATACACAACCTTACAAAGGTTTCGCGTGATGATCTCTCATTTCGCGAAGGTCAAGCTTGTCGCCCCTCCTCTCGAATTGGCCTGGTGAAGTAGTGAGTTTGATTCTTGCGCTATCAACCTCACATAGCCAGGTACGCCCGGCTCATCGGGGATTGTTCTGATCCAGGGGTCTAGTCTTCTTTTGAAGATTTCCACTGCAACTCCCTTCGTGTTTCTTAGGTCTTTGGGCAACTGATTAAACAGTTTTGGTCCTCTCACTGCAAAACTATTTTCTTTCAGGGTTAAGGATGTTCCCTGTCTCGCCTTCAATTTGGGAATACGACACAGTCTACCGCTTCTATTTTCCACCGTTGTTTGGGGAGTTATGGGATTCAGAGTAAGATTAGGGACTAGTTTCTCCATTATTTTCCAAGTGTAAATAATGGTGTATATCTCTCTTCTCCTTTCCAGTGAATATAGGTCTAGTTCGCGTAACCTTTCCCAGTAATTTAGTTCTTTGCACCCATTGATCTTGGCTGTGAAGCTTCTCTGGATCCCTTCCAGCTGTCTAATGTCTTCTTTTTTATATGGGGATGTTAGGACCGAGCAGTATGTATATATACTGCTCCTTCCATTAGCACAGATTTTGTTGCTGCCCCTTTCTACATTGCATAGCAAAATTAAACAACCAACTGGTCGAAATTATAGTTTTTCTATTCCTAACACAAAGTTTCTCGATGTTTGTATTGCTCCGAGATAGCAAAAGTGTTACTTCATTAAAATAATTACCCCACTACATCTGTGAATTATCACATACTCGACCTCACTTATGCCGAGGTGCCTGCGCACACACACACACACACACACACACGAACTACTATATATATATATATATATAGTTCGTGTGTATTTTCTTGGTTACCTGACGAAACTACGACAATCTTCAATGTACACACACACACAGCTAATTTCAAGACCAACGTGCGTTTAGTAACATTATCGGGATCGCCATGTTTCAGACCTTTTTTTTTTTTATTAAAAAATCATTAAATGAGAATCTAATGAAGGTTACGTGTCGAGGTGGGTGTAAGAAACGGGGTATAAGTGAGGTTGAGCGTGTGATAGTTTACAGATATAATGACGTATTTAAAAAATTGTGACGAAACACTTTTGGTAGCTCGGAACATTAGAGGTGTTTTTAGACTTTTTGGATCACCTGAAGATCAGGGCCCCCCAATTTTCCCACCTAAAGATCAAGGCCCCCACTTTTTCCCACCTGAAGATCAGGGCCTCCAAATTAAAGGAAGATAAAAATAATATCAGAAAAATATAATTTATTGTGATAAAAAAAATTTATGAGAAACATAAAGGTGGATCGGGCTGGGGGTATAATCTTCAGGTGATATATATATATATATATATATATATATATATCAGTGGCGACTCCAGCTCTTCAAGACTACTCGGGCTCTTTTTAAATTTTCAAGTCTCCATATGAGCCGACATTTAAATGCATGACAATAACTTAAGAAATTATCAATCAAATAAATAAATACATACCTCGGTAAAAAAAATTATTTGAATTTTATTTACTTGAACATAAAGTCCAAGCGTCTTAGTTTTTAAAGCAAATTCCTTTAATATTCGGTCATGTAATTCCTTTTTGCCCATGGGTGGGCTATACTTCTCAGAATACTTATAATATTAAAAATAAATCAGATTATTTAAGAAAAGCGAACAACCTCACATTGCGGCAAAAATCAAACTGCACCGCCGCCCAAGGCAGTTGAAGGCACGCTTATCGAAACGTAGAAAGTTACCATGTATCGCCAGAATTAAAAATTGTCTCTCTACAAGGCCGAAGGATACAAGCCCGAGTTGAAATGTTTTTTTCTTTATACAAAAATTAATAGGAGGAAAAACGTATTTTATTTAATGAGAATTAGAAGAAGTACTATTATGTAACCGTATGCAAGCAAATAATTATTCATTAAAAGAACGTCAAATATACGATATTACTTATACTTTCTCGGGCGTAATGTCTTGCGCCCGAGTAAAGGATCTTGAAAGATTACACGAAAACTTAATGTGTCAATATAGTTTTTTTATAGGTAGCAAGGGTATCTAAATGCGTTCAAAATTTGTTTGCGTGACGAAGGCTAGGCAGAAAAATAGCAACATACTACCAGCCAAAAACCATTTTTACAATTTGTATTTAAAACTTTTTTTTAAAACTTAAATCTATAAATACACAATTTTATCTCATGCTTCTCCTTGCCTCTCGGGCTCAGCCCGAGTGCAGGAATCGCTACTGATATATATATATATATATATATATATATCTATACTTTATATACTTACTTTACTATATATATAGTATATGCCCGGTTAGGTTAATTGAATGCCCGGTTAAGTTAACTGGATGCCCAGTTTGGTCAACTGTACGCCCTTTATGATTGGTTAGGTTAAGTCGTGATATGTTCGTTAGTTTTAATTGTTTGTTTTATTTGTTTTATTTTATTTGTTTTATTTTATTTGTTTTATTTTATTTGTTTTATTTTATGTTTTATTTTATTTGTTTTATTTTATTTGTTTGTTTTAATTGTTTTATTTGTCAAAACTTGGGTGGAGTATCTCCAGGTGGAGCGGACTTGGGTGGAGTATCTCCAGGTGGAGCGGACTTGGGTGGAGTATGTTCAGGTGGAGCGGACTTGGGTGGAGTATCTCCAGGTGGAGCGGACTTGGGTGGAGTATCTTCAGGTGGACACTCTGGGGGCGGGAGGGAGGGGGGCGGAAGATCTTCAGGTGGACACACTGGGCGAAAACTTCACGTGGACACTGGGGGGAGGGACATCTTCAGGTGATCCCAGATCAGTTTTACACAATGATGATTGAGGAAACTAACATAACCACTACGACTCGTATCGGTGTAACCTTAACTTAAAAATTTAACATAAAAATAAAATAAATTTTGCCACCTGAAGTTCAAGGCCCCCAATTTTTCCCACCTGAAGATCAGGGCCCCCAGCTGAGGCTGGGGGGCCCTGATCTTCAGGTGATCCAACGTTTTATATATTTTTTAATGAGGAAAAAGGATATATTGGTATGATTAGATTATTCTCGCTAGGTTAGGTTAGTGAGTACTTCACTATTTAATGACGAACAGAAACCACTGTTCGAACCCTCAATTGTGACTGATGGACTTATTATGCCCTTCTCGGTTTGATGGCATAAAGGTTCGGTTAGGTTAGGTTTGTTTTATTAATTAATTTTTTAGATAAATGTATTTTAAAAGGTTTGTACCTCACTTATGCGGAGGTTGTGTGTGTGTGTGTGTGTGTACTCCCCATAACTGATATCGTAACGAGAGATATCAACCCGATTCAGATTTCACCAAATTGGAAATACGAGTTTCAAATAAACATAATGACACCGTAAAACGTCTTTATGCGGTCGTAAACCGAAATTAATTAGTAAACTGCAAGCCATCATTTAATAATGAAAAGAAAAAGAAAAAATTATTCAACAGATAACTCGGATCCATTTGCAAACATTAAAAATGGCGAAATAAGGGTCTTACTCACTTTATGAGTAGTTGAAATAAATATAAAAAAAATCTATCTTAAAATTGCTTCACTCCACAACTAAAGAGGATAGAATAAAGGAATGACTCGGTATAAGCATTCACAGATGTACGCGAAGAGCTTCTCCCAAACACACGAACATCGCAGATATAAGAAAAATGGTTTTTTTTTATTGTACCGCTCCAGTATTTTGCGTGATTTAAAATGATTTGTACACATCATTAAGAATTACATTTAATGTTTTATCATACACAAGGAAGACGGATTAACGGGAAATGGGTGTGGGGGATGAACGAAAACTGGGTGTGGGGGATGAACGAAAAATAAATCCCCATAGGTAAAAACAAACAGAAACGCTAGTACATTAGTTACCTAACTATTTGATAACCAAATGAGAGAGAGAGAGAGAGAGAGAGAGAGAGAGAGAGAGAGAGAGAGAGAGAGTGCGCTAATTAGACTTTTATTTTTTTCATACCAAACGTATAATAAATGGGTTAATTAGCAAGTTAAAATGGTGATTAAAAAATTTAATTCTTTCTCCCAATTATAGTTTTTTGGGCCCTAATAATGGGAAAATACGAAATTGTATGCTGAGAATAACATTTTCAAATAATATTACTGTTTACATCTTTTGAAAATAAAGTTCAAATGAACTCTATAACAGTTTTGGAAAATAATTCGCCTAGAAACATAGAATTTCTAAAAAGTATAAGAAGTTACTGATTAGTTAGTATTCCATTTTTCATTTTTCTCCTCATTCATTTTTGTAACTAACAAAATTTAAAAAAGAAACAGTCATTACTAATTAGTAACTTTTCTATACTTATTAGATACTTTAGATTTCTCTGCGAACTTTTTTCCTCAGCTGTTGTACATTGATACGTTAAGATCTTAACTAACATTTTACGCATCAGATTCTTCATTACGATTTCATGCAAAGTCGTCAAGTGACCCTATACATACTTTTGAAACACTGTAATTAAAATATTTGAGATAGACTCAAACGAGGTAAACCAGAGTGTGTCATCGACACCCCTTTTACTATACGACTCTCCTTAATTGAAAACTAACAAAGGTTTTGTACAAATTAATTCTGAAAAGTTGCCGCTAGTTGACTGTTTTTTTTAAATTAAATTTTATTTTATTCCCAATACTGAAAAAAAAAAAAAAAAAAAATATATATATATATATATATATATACAGGGCGTCCCAAAAAAATGTATACACACTTTAACAGCTGATAGCTCAATTGATGTTTCTTTCTTTCCAAGTTAAACCCATTAGAATTAATAATGGCAGTCAGACTAAGCTTTGAACAAAGGAAATTCATTCTAAAATGCTACTGGAAGTGTGAAAACGCAGTTGAAGTGCAAAGACAGTTTAGGAGGGAGTTTCAAACAGATCCACCAACGCGACTTACCATCACTCGAATTAGAGATAAGTTTGAAGCCGATGGAACTGTTCAGAATGTCCACAAGAAGCGTTCCGGAAGACCACGGACATCGACAAGCCCCACAAAGCAAGAAAGAGTACTGGAAACGTATCACCAAAGTCCAAGAAAATCTGTGCGGCAAGCGAGTCGTGAGGTAGGACTTTCAGAATCGTCTGTCCAACGCATTTTGAAGCGCTGTCAATGGAAAAGTTACATTCCAAGATTAGTCCATGCTATTAATGAAGATGATCCGGACCGAAGAGTGGAGTATTGCGAGTGGTACTTGGCACGATGTGGATGTGGATTGGACGAAGGGGTTTCGTAGAATACCCTCCGCGTTCACCAGACCTCACACCACTAGACTTTTTTTTATGGGGATACTTAAAAGACAAAGTCTACGCTATAAAACCTGCAACAGTCGCTGAATTGAGAGCAGCCATTGAACGAGAATGCACACAAATACCAAACGAAATGTTTCGTGATGTTTGCGATTCCATTGCTTCGCGTTATCAGCAGTGCCTGGACCAGAACGGACGTCAGTTTGAAAACAGGCGTTGACAAAACAATTAAATAATGTCTGTAGATTCTATTACATTTTGAAAATGAAATGTATTTTAATAAACACTGCCTTTATAAGTATTTAAAGTGTGTATACATTTTTTTGGGACGCCCTGTATATATATATATATATATATATATATATACAGGGGTTTCAGGAGGAAAGGTCAATACTTCGGGAGGTGATAGTATCGGTCATTGTGAGAAAAAAAGTTCATATGAACATGTGTCTAATTCTGAATGGTTACGGAGATAGAGCTGTTTGAATCTGATGCGCGCGCAGCTCTTCCTCCCCCCGCGGTGGTCCCATTCAATGGCCACCAAGGTCTCCAGACCTCTCTCCGTGAAATTATTGTTTGTGGGGGTGGATGAAAAGTCAAGTTTACAAAAGAAAGGTGGATACACGAGACGAATTGCTCGCGCGCATTTTGGATGCTGCTGCCCACATAAAGGAACGTCAAGATCAACTCAGACGAACAACACGCGATCTTCGCACACGAGTTGCAAAGTGCATTGAGGTTGACGGTGGGATTTTCGAAAACGTATTGTAAACTGTAACAAATTTGTCATTTCTGTATCTGATACCATTCAAAATGCCAATGTTTAAACATTAAATGTTAGAAACAGTAATTGGTTTCTCTTTCTTGATTACCATTAACAATGCTTTTGTATTTGTAGATTCAAACAGCTCTATCTCCGTAATCATTCAGAATTAGATACATGTTCATATGAACTTTTTTCTCACAATGACCGATACTATCACCTCCCGAAGTATTAACCTTTCCTCCTGAAACACCCTGTGTGTATATATATATATATATATAATGTGTGTGTGGGGGATGAATTTCAATAAAAATTAAACCGGTGAAATTAATAAATGATGCACACCCACACGAAAATATACAGAAACCTAGTCCAAGGTCTTCACTGTAATTTATAACACCGTCAGGGAGATGGTATATATTACACGAAAGGCCTTGGAATTGTATTCTGGATTTTTCCTGTGGGTGTGTATCATATATATATAT
Organism: Bathynomus jamesi; assembly: GCA_023014485.1. Taxonomy (NCBI): domain Eukaryota; kingdom Metazoa; phylum Arthropoda; class Malacostraca; order Isopoda; family Cirolanidae; genus Bathynomus; species Bathynomus jamesi. The sequence goes on along the minus strand of JAJOZX010002157.1, from coordinate 536,691 downwards.
ATATATATATGGGTGTGAAGGGAGGGTGTAGGGAGGAATATGTAATAAAATCACCTATGACATAATATTTTGTTTCAATATTATATCCAAAAAAATGAACCAGAAAAGTGTTTGCTAACTCAAAAATGACGTCACAAACCCTATTTCTCAGTTTTTATAAACACAGTTGGACTTAGCGTGGGTGTGTATGAATAATATAACTTTTAAAAGATCATTATATAAAGGAATTACATTCGTATACAAAAATTATTTCCGGTCAAATACGGAATTAAGGAAATTAGTAATTTTTTTCCTTGCGGAGTACGTAAATCAGGGAACCCTTGAGAGAGAGAACACCTTGTTTTCTAATATATATGTATAGATGTTAAACTTTGTTTCCAATTTCTAAAAAAACCACCACAAACTGTCTCATTTCACACAACTTTGACAAAATGAACGAGAATAAATAAAGGTTTGCGAAACTCTACTACAAAAAAAAGACACGCGAACCCGAGTAAATGCAACCCATACTATTACCTTCTTACTATTTTTTTTTTTTAGCATTACTTTTTCTGTTTTTTGTTTTGTTTTGTTTTTTTAAACATTAGCGTAAGTGTGGGTTTTCCTCTTTTTTCCTGTGCCGTAAAACAAAAAGGAACCTGAGGGAAGGAAAGAAGGGAAAGAGATGCACTTCCCTCATTTGTCTCGGTCGAGGGAAAGCAAGGGAAATAAATACAGAGTTAACTTTTGACTATTTTAGTTTTTCTCCGCAAGAGAATTTATCTTCGTAGGTTTCTTTTTTGGAGGGGTGGGTGGAGGGGTGGGGTGGGTTCCTATTTTTCGCTGTCCATATTTTCTCAACACGGAATTTTCTCTTTTGTATTCTAATTTTTCAGAGATGTGTCTGTGCCTCTTGTCAAGTACAACGAAATACATTTCAATTATTACTTCCTATATATATATATATATATATATATATATATATATATATATATATATATATATATGAAAACAATGGAAACATTTTTAAATGTATTGTAACTGGTATGTTAATTAAACCACAAAATAGTATTGAATTCATTTAGAAATTAAAAATCTTGGCTTGAGCAAGATCTCTCTCTCTCTCTCTCTTTCTCTCTCCTCTCCCTCCGTGTGTTTTTTTGTTTTGTTTTTTTTAAATTTAGAATCAAATGTTGCGAAGAAAACAGGCGAAAAGTAACATCTTGTTTTGCTCTATTTTCAATAATTATGTGCATATATTTGCATTTACATTTTGCTCTAAATATTAAAGAAATGCAAAATCACCTCTTATATATATATATATATATATATATATATATATATATAATATATATATATATATATATATATATATATATATATATACAGGGTGGGCGGAAAGTAGCTCCCTATTTTGGATTGGTAAAAAATACGTATATTATCCATTTATTTCAGAAGAAATAATATGAAAAGGTAGGCATACATGGTAGGTTTTCTCTAAAATTCAATGTGGGCTCCAACTCTTTCCACCAGCTTCTGGAGCCGCCCAGGAATGGCGTCCACTGACTTTAGCAGGAACTCCGGCGGGATGGAGGACATGACTTCCCGAATTCGGTCCTCCAGTTCTTCCAATGTCCTCGGTTTGGTGCGGTAGACTTCTTCCTTTACCACCCCCAAAGAAAGAAGTCGCACGGTGTCAAGTCGGGGCTCCTGGCTGGCCATTGATGTGGACCACGACGACCCATCCAACGCCCAGGGAAGTGGGCATCCAGCCACTCACGGACAACAAGAGCGAAGTGCGGAGGGGCGCCATCTTGCATAAATATCAGATCGTCGATGTTCTCCCATGTGCTGACAACCGGCCAGACCTCGTTTCGCAACATAGCAAGGTACCGCTCAGCATTCATGGTGTTGCGCAGAAGGAACGGGCCCACAACCTGATCTGAGGTCATACCAGTCCACATCAATGGCCAGCCAGGAGCCCCGACTTGACACCGTGCGACTTCTTTCTTTCGGGGTGGGTAAAGGAAGAAGTCTACCGCACCAAACCGAGGACATTGGAAGAACTGGAGGACCGAATTCGGGAAGTCATGTCCTCCATCCCGCCGGAGTTCCTGCTAAAGTCAGTGGACGCCATTCCTGGGCGGCTCCAGAAGCTGGTGGAAAGAGTTGGAGCCCACATTGAATTTTAGAGAAAACCTACCATGTATGCCTACCTTTTCATATTATTTCTTCTGAAATAAATGGATAATATACGTATTTTTTTACCAATCCAAAATAGGGAGCTACTTTCCGCCCACCCTGTATATATTAATATATATATATATATATATATATATATATATATATATGAGAGAGAGAGATCTTCGTCCGTTGAAATCAAGCGTTCTTATCCTTTCATTTAGATATTTTAAATTTTTTCGGCTAAATTATAGGTGGGGAAAATGGCCTAAAAAATGGGAAGGAGAACAGATTGGGGGCCCCTCATCTAACGTTATGATCCCCTCCTCCACCCCCTTACCTCTTCCCCTCCCCACTAGTTCCGAATCGATCAGGGGTGGGGGGTGAAGGGAAATTAATCGAGCTTTGAAAAGAGATAAAAGAACCATTTAAGGCAGCCAAGTAGATATAAATGTCTGACCACTGAAGTGACCCTCAGGAAAAATTTATTTGTTTTTTCTGTCCAGGGTCCCACAAACAAAGGCTTCACCCCCTTCCTATAGAAAGATCGGAAACTTTTATATAGGTTCGGTTTACGAATGAATCTTTGAATCTAACTTATATGTTAAAGGCGTCCACTCGTTGAACTAAAAGGGATTTGTTTTTATGAATTAACTGTGTGTGTGTTCTTGGGTACCTTACGAAGCCGCGACAATCTTTACGATGCAGATGTACATGTGACTATATTAGCAGTATCATTCAGACTCTGTTTTTATTGTAAATTATTAAATATAATGGAAAAAGGTGTTAGGTTAAATTAGGTTAGGTTAAATTAGGTTAGCCCAGTTTTTAGATATATGGATTAAAAAAAATCGGCAGCCCACTTATCCGAGATATCACACACACACACACACACACACACACACACACACACACACACGTGTGTCTATAATCATGTTTTTTCAACTTCGAGTTGCGTGATACTATTTCTAATTGTCTTAATTTACAATGTCTCCATAATGAAAAGCTGCAAAGGACATCCATTCCCGTTCACTTGCGACATCTTAAAATCCTTCTGGAGACCAAATGTCGCGTCGTGGGAGATTTTTTGGACGATTTCGCGATTCTTTGGCGACTGCTTGGCGCTCCTCAGAAAACAAAGGGAAGGCAAACGAATAGTTAAAGAATATGTAATTTAATTCATTTTTATGTTGTCACTCTACATCCAATTTTATATGTACGAAAATATGATACGCAGAGATGTCATAAGAGCAAATAATTCAATTTTTTTCTTTGGCAAAACAGTCTGCGGTAACTGCAACGAACTTTTCATTATACAGCAGTGCCACAAGTGCTTCATTTATCTTTCATACCCAGTGAAGACCTCCTTCGTCAGCGGAACGCCGATCTTTGTTTTGTTGATGAAATGACGAATATTTAGACCGTGAGTCCTTCAAGAAACCAGTGAAAATATCGTCTTTCATATTATTCATGAAGCGTTTAATATATATATATATATGTGTGTGTGTGTGTGTGTTTCAAAAACGAAAAGTGTAAACTAGCGAATCTAACTGATGTAACTGCAATACTTTAACTTCATTTTTATTAAGAATTTTTGTATTACATTTTATTAACTATTTGGTTTACATTTTTGGTAACGAAAAGAGAGTAGTATACTCATAAAATCTATTTATTCGCTTTCAGAGTAAAATGCAATGAAAATTTCCTCTCTCTCGACGGGGGATTTAAAAGACTTTTCTACTGTCTCTACAGACGCACAAGCTTTGAAATGCTAAATTTTGAATTCTGAAGTTTAAATGTTGAAACAGTGAATTTAGAATTGAGGAGTTGAATGTTGAAAAACAGTGAAACACTGAATTCAGAAATTGAAATTTTTTGAAACTGTGAAATGTCGGCTGAATTCAAAAATTTGAAACGGTGAAATCCGGCTGAATTCGGAAGTTGTAATGTTTAAACATTGAAAAGCTTACTGTAATTCAGAATTTGAAATGTTGAAGCAGTGAAACACTGGCTGAATTCAAAAGTTGAAACGGTAAAATGCCGGCTGAATTCGGAAGTTAAAATGCTGAAATATTGAAACACTGAATTTATCTTGAAAGTAACGCATAGAACAGTCTAAATTCTAAAAGACCCGTTATGAAGCAAATGTAGGATTCTTTTTTATAATTAGGACAATGTTACTGGCCGTAAGTATTAGCACAGATAATACGAAAAAGAATATCTTTAGTTTCGCTTGTACAGAATCTGAAGTTACTTATAATCATATTTGCTTTCGCGCACAAACTTCGATAGTGTTTTCTTATGTATGAGTCGTCACTCAAGGAGATGGTGAGAATTTGACCCAAATACTTAAATTCTCGCTCTTTTTCAGCTAATATCATTTTGAAAATATTAGCAGCCGTTTCATTTGGGCTTTCGGGATAGAATTTCGTAACCTTAGTTTTAATGACATTAAAACTAATGTTATATTTTTGCGAATAGAATTTTGCAAATTGTTAAAAGATAATACCGTTTTTTTAATTGAAGGGTTTATTAATACCGTAGGGCATAAACCAAGTTATATACTGTACATATCTATACACGTTCACTAAGCGTTTATCTATACTGAGTTGATATTAGAAACAAAAAAGGTAGTGTGGTTAGTACCGTGTTAACTTTTCATTGTCAGTGGACAAGACTTAGGACAATAAAATAAAAAATTTAAGTTTGCAACGTTTGCTGTACATCACTCCCTAACTGTTCTGACGAGTTATGACGTAAGCAGGAGTTACTGTTGCGTACATCAAGGTAGATCCTATATATAAGGAGGGGCGAAGTCGTGGTAAATGGTAATGTGGTTACACCTCTTCCCGTAAGATCAGTGAAGTAAGACGACATTAGGGCATGGTTAATTAATGATTTTTAGGAAAAAGTGATGAATGATGAAATTCTCTAATTAATCAATGATTAACTGATTAAAAATGATTAAAACTTAAATACTTCTGAAAAGAGTAAGAAAGAGCTTTATTGTTTCTGTTGCGTGAGATAAGACCGAAGAAAACATTTTGATCAAACATTTAGTTTGCTTTAGTTCAAGAAATCAGGCATGGGCGAATTAGATAATTTATACATGCAAAAAGGTATCAAATTCAAATGATACATTACAAAATTTAAGGTAAAATGATGGTGAAATTATGAGGAAAATTAATCATTTTCCATCATTTTCTAAAAATATTTTTTGATTAATTAATGATTACTTTCAAAACAATGATTAACTGAGTAACTGGTTAATCAGAACCATGCCCTAGACCAGAGTTTTTCAAACTTTTTGAAGCCACGGAACCTTTATTTAAAAAAAAATAAAAATCATGGAACCTCGACCAACAGGTAAAATTTTAATATAATGCAAATGATAATAAAACACAATTTATGCTCACTGCAGTTTATTTATGTAATTTATGAAATTTACATATACAGTTATATGAATTTCACAAAAAAATATATAAGTTTAGAAATTTACAAGAAAAAAAAAGACAATTTACTTTTATTGACTTATTTATTTTAAATTCCCCCCCCCCCCCCCAACATTACTGTCAGCATAAAATAAATTATAAGTATAAAAAATATCATGTTTATCGTAAAATTAAAGTTTTCAATGCAAAATAACTAAAAGTGAGGAATTTTACAGTTATTGAGGAGTAAATTTAATAGTTAATCAAACAAATAAATGTTCAATGACTCGGATGTGATTGTTTTTCTTTGGATAAAAGTTCAATATTACATTACTGTGATCATAACTTCCGTGAACTGAGAAAACTAAACCTAAAAAAGTAGAAAAACTCACCAAATCAATCAGACCAGTGCTTGTGGTCATCAGCTGTGTTTTGTTTACAAAATGGGCTCCTGTTTCTTACTGTGGCTGCAAGGGGGCAACACTTATTCTGGATATCTCATCGTTTGAATTAAAATTCTCTCTCTCGCCCACTCTCTCTTTGCCTACGCCTTGCCAACTCTCTCTTTGCCTTTCAAAACACAATCGCTGAATTCGCAGAATATATATCGTAAATTCATCCATGCCAGTTGATATTATTTTAGCTTACCTCTCTCTCCTTCTCAATCTCTCATGACATGCCCCACGGAACCCCATCAAATTCTCGCGGAACACAGTTTGAATATCCCTGCTCTAGACGACATCTAATCAAGAGAGTAGTCGGGTGGGAGATCGTTCTCCACGTTCAGATAATGTAGCGAACCATGGTCCCCTCTATCATACGAACAACAGCAATGCTTAAATATTGTATAGGAGTGTAATTTATATTATATTAAATTAAAATGTATCAACCATTATATATATATATATATATCAGGGCTGGCAGGTCGGACCCGGACCCGGACCCAGAGCCGGGTTTAACTCGAAAGTGAGATAAGACCCGGACCCGATAGTGAAATAGAAAAAAGACCCGGACCCGGATCTGAAAGTGAATTTTAAAATTGACACAGACCCAGACCCGACCCGAAAGTGAAGGACCCGTACAGCCGGGTTTTTAGTTTACAAAATTTATGTGTGCGCCTTTATATTTGGCAATAATGTATTGAATTATCACTCCAGGAAGGATGAATTCAAACTTTGTCACTGAGTGCGAAGTTTGATGCGGGTGTGATACAGTTTGAAAAATGTCCTCGCCTCGCGAAAAATAGATATTCAGCTGGGAAACTGATCCATCAAGATCCCATGAAATGGTGGATGGAAATGGGAGGAGAATTAAAACAGGCAGCCTTGGTAGCATTGTCTACTCCCTGCACACAGGTTAGCGTTGAAAGATTGTTCTCCGCTCAAAGCTTCATTTTGAACCCGAAAAGAAATTCTCTTTTCGCAATCATTATTAGACGCAGTATTGTGTTTGCGATCGAACGGTGTTAGGAAATAAAGTCTTCTCAAATAAAATAGTGTAAAATAGTCCTAATAAAAATATTTCAGTTAAGAAGCGCATATATATATATATATATATATATATTATATTATATATATATATATATTTTTTTTTAACTGCAAACAACACACAGTATAATTAACGTAAAGAACGACGCTTGTATAGAAGAACGTTCCGCACAAGATGAGGAGAAAGAACAAACAAATGAAAAATGAGGTAACCACCCGGGAATCGAACCCGGGATCTTCCGATTGCCGGTCAGATATGCTAACCATTACACCATGGGCCTCGCTTAATCAGAAGTCGTAATTCTGACCGGCAATCGGAAGATCCCGGGTTCGATTCCCGAGTGGTTACCTCATTTTTCATTTGTTTGTTCTTTCTCCTCATCTTGTGCGGAACGTTCTTCTATACAAGCATCGTTCTTTACGTTGCTATATATATTATATATATATATATATATTCAAAATAACAAAAATCAGTTAAAAATTCAGAAATCTCTCTCCTGTCTTGCCACAACTTTCAATCTAGATTCTAGGAGAAATAAGTATAGCCTATGCTGCTACATCAATATCCTTTTTAAAGGAGTTCACAGAATATGTTGCCTTCAAAATATAAAGACAATATTACTACCAAATGACTTTAATTATTTCATATCGGTTTTATTTTTATTTTTTAAGATAAACAAAGTATTTAATTTTAATGCAAGATAATAATTTCCATTTGAGTTCACTCAAAAAATATAGAATTTGTTTTCACAAAATTAATTAAAATTTAGGATAAGGGGGCTGAAGAGAGCAATCATACATCGTACTTTGCCCCTTAGCAATGCGTGGATAACTATACCTAGTTACTATTAAATATTAATACAATTAATACACCTACTTTCAAACATTTCCAAAATCGGATTAATTAATATATATGGTTAGGTTACTACCGTATAGCCATATAATGTTTTACTATGTTTCAGAAAACATGTTAATGTAGCTACGGTAGCAGTCTTATTACCTATCCTATACCAGATTATAATTATTACATTTTTAATAATGGACCTGACCCAGACCCGAGTCATATACTGAAAGACCCGACAGGACCTGAAAGTGAACTTCGGGTCCGACCCGGACCCGGACCCGGACCAGGACCCGAAAGTAAATTACAAAAATGACCCAGACCCGGGCCCGACCCGAAAGTGGTAGACCCACACAGCCGATATATATATATATATATTTTTTTTTAACTGCAAACAACACACAGTATAATTAATGTAAAGAACGACGCTTGTGTAGAAAAGCGTTCCGCACAAGATGAGGAGGGAGAACGAACAAATGAAAAATGAGGTACCACCCGGGAATCGAACCCGGGATCATCCGATTGCCGGTCAGATATGCTATCCACTACACCATGGACAGACCGTGCATGGAACAAGAAACTTCTGGGAAAATTAAATCCACTATAGTACGAATAAGTAATGGTAAATGACAAACATTATAGTTTTCCTTTTCATAATGTTAGCCCGACGTGGCCAACGGGTCACTCGCAAAGAGGCCCCAAAATATAGCTTCCCTCACCAGTTATCTGCAAAGCAGATAGGATCCAGCTTTGGAACAGGATCCTATCCTCTCTGCTTGGCAGATAGCTGGTGAGGGAAGTTATATTTTGGGGGCCTCTCTGCGAGTGACCCGTTGGCCACATCGCGCTAACATCATGAAAAGGAAAAAAACTATAGTGTTTGTTATTTACCATTAATTATTCGGACCATAGTGGATTTAATTTTCCCAGAAGAGTTCCTTGTTCCATGCACGGTCTGTGTGTAACATAAAAGATCTCAGGGAACCATTCTGAGTTCTATCCCAAATATATTATATATATATATATATATATATATATATATATATATATATATATATATATATATATATATATAATATATATATATACACGAGGGTAATTCAATAAGTATCCGCACTTTTTATTTTCACAATTTTATTTTCACATCTGATAGATTATAAACACATCACTTCTCAACAGAGTCTCCCTGTTTCTCAATATACTTAGTCCAGCGATCTACAAGCTTCCTAATGCCATCACAAAAGAATGTTTTTGGCTCCGTGCGTAGCCAGTCATGCACCGCCTCCTCCAGGTCATCATCGCCTTGGAATCGTTGACCTCTCAAAGCGTCTTTTAGTGGTCCAAACAGGTAAAAATCCGAAGGTGCCAGGTATGGACTGTAGGCTGGATGGTCGAGAACTTCACATTTAAGTTCTTGAAGGCATTTTCTCGTCTGTGCAGCGGTATGAGGGCGCGCATTGTCGTGTAATAGAATAACACCTTCCGACAATCTCCCTCTCCATTTTGTGCGAATTGCTTGCTTTAACTCATTCCGAAGCATGTCAGAATACAATGCACTTGTTACTGTACTTCCACGCTCTAGATAATGTTCAAGGATAGGGCCTCGTGTATCCCAAAACAGTGTTAGCATAACATAACTCGGAATGAGTTAAAGCAAGCAATTCGCACAAAACGGAGAGGGAGAATGTCGGAATGTGTTATTCTGTTACACGACAATGCGCGCCCTCATACCGCTGCACAGACTAGAAAATGCCTTCAAGAACTTAAATGTGAAGTTCTCGACCATCCAGCCTACAGTCCATACCTGGCACCTTCTGATTTTTACCTGTTTGGACCACTAAAAGACGCTGTGAGAGGTCAGCGATTCCAAGGCGATGACGACCTGAAGGAGGCGGTGCATGACTGGCTACGCACACAGCCCAAAACATTCTTTTGTGATGGCATTAGGAAGCTTGTAGATAGCTCGACTAAGTGTATTGAGAAACAGGGAGACTATGTTGAGAAGTGATGTATTTATAATCTATCAGATGTGAAAATAAAATTGTGAAAATAAAAAGTGCGGATACTTATTGAATTACCCTCGTGTGTATATATATATATATATATATATATATATATATATATATTATATATATATATATATATATATATATATATATATATATACAGGGTGGGCCGTAAGTTTCCATACATAGGAAAATTTAAACGTTTGTTTTTATGTTTCAGATACCCTAAGAATATGCGTTTGTAAGATCTTGTTTACTGATGAAGCAAATTTTTACGTCAATGGAGAGGTTAATCGGCAAAACATACGTTATTGGAGTAATGCTAACCCTAACTGGCTGAGTCCGACGAAGATGCAAGGTGCCGATAAAGTGATGGTGTGGGCCGGGATATGGGGTGACAGAATTATTGGACCAATTTTTGTCAGTGGAAATCTTAATGCCGAAAGGTATCTTAACATGTTGCAAGAAGAGATTTTCCCATCCCTGCTAAACGAGGAAGGTAACTTCCCAGTTTACTTCCAGCAAGATGGAGCTCCACCTCATTATGGTCTTCACGTGCCTCGGTATTTGGATCAGCAGCAGTTTCCGGATGCTTGGATTGGTCGGCGTGGTCCTGTGGAGTGGCCTCCCAGATCCCCAGATCTCACCCCCTTGATTTCTATCTTTGGGGGCACTTGAAGGCCATGGTGTATCAGGAAAAGATACGAGACATAAATCATCTAAAGGAACGTATCACCAACGCCATTACAAGCATAACGTCAACTGTGCTAATGCGTGTTCATCAACAGTGGGGAACACGTATTGAAATGTGTTTTCAAAACAATGGCAACCATGTAGAGCATATTATATAAATAAAAATGGTTGTCCATAAAAAAATGTTTATTTTTCCTATGTATGGAAACTTACGGCCCACCCTGTATATATATATATATATATATATATATATATATATATATACACAATAAAACAGGCACCTAGGCACTAAATTAAAAATATACGCAATACAAAGTTTGTTTAAAAGTGAAAGCAAATTCTTAAATACTTCGATGGAAATAAGATATTTAAATTATATTTGATTTAAATTTAATTTGAGTCTAATAAAAGAAAGAGCGTTCTCCAGTAAGTTAACAAAAAAAAAAAAAAAAAAGTTAAACTTATTTCAGGGAGAAAGTATGAAACAAAGATTTGGAGAAAGTTTTAATCCTATCAAACGCTTTCTTTTCGTTTGGATTTTGTTTTTCTTTTCTTTTTTTTCTTCTTCTCCCTCCCTTTCTATTCTTCTCGTGTTTGCTTTAGGTACTTATACTTTCCCAGATTTGGTATTTTTAATTTCCCTGGTTGCCTTATTTATGGTTTACTTAGTTTTTTGTATTTATATTTACTTTAACTCGCGTATTTATACTTTCTCGAGTTTAGGAATTTATACGTTCTCGAGTTTAGGAATTTATACGTTCTCCGTTCTCCAGTTTAGGAATTTATGCTTTATCGAGTTTAGTTATACGTTCTCGAGTTTAGGAATTTATACGTTCTCGAGTTTAGAAATTCATACTTTCTCGAACTTAGTTGTTTATACTTTCTTAGTTTATTTGTCTTGTTTTTTATGCTGTCTTACAAGTTTAAGTATTTATACCGTCTCTAGTTTACGCATTTATACTTTCGCCTCCGCTCTGTTTCCTTTTAAAAAATGGTTTTCATCTTATTTACTTTAGAAATGAATGTGTTTAAGCTGCTTTCGGATTGGTTTTTAGTAGCAAAATGCGAGTTTATTTGAGCTTAGTTACAAAGAAGTTTGGAAGAATTTAATTTAAAACAGCGTAACTATGTATTGTTTGGAAATTTTGTTTTCATAGATATGTGAATGTAAAGATGTACATAGGTGTACAGTTTCGGGGGAAATAAATTCGACTAGAACAAGAAAATCCTGAAAGGTACAAAGAAAAACAATTAGTAATTTTTTTTTTTTATGCTTTTTAGACATTTCAGGGGTCTAGGCGAACCTTTTTCCGAAACTGTACCATAGGTTGAGAAAGTCAGGGTACACTGGCCACAGCTATACTACACAGATTTAGTGTGGTGTGTGTGTGTGTGTGTGTGTGTGTGTCTAAATAAAAAAATATCGTATTTTACTTTCACAGATTTTTTTTAATCAAATAAAAAATATTTTGGTTTTTGAAAAACTTTTAAATTAAATATTTTTTGCGTTTTTTTTTTTATTAAAAAGTAATCATTTATGTGCTTAAAACTTTAGGGTTTGAAAAAAACAACAACAACAACAACCCGAGTTAATATTTCGTATGAAAAATATTAATTAAAAACAAACTTTTCTGCTATTAATATAATGTAGAATTTTTTTCAATGTGTGTGTGTGTGTGTGTGTGTGTGTTGTGTGTGTGTATATATATTTATATATATATATATATATATATATACACTTTTTTATTTGGATGGAGAAATTTCTATTTGCATGTAAAACTTTTTAAAAATAAAAAATTTGTTTTTGTCCAGAAATTATATAATTTTTTTTTCTATAATTAAATTATTGTGATTTGAAGCAAATTAACTTATATAAGAAATTTCTTATTGAAAAAAATATTTTTGTGTTTGATTCAATGTAACACCGACTTTTTTTTTTTTGTGTGTGTGTGTGTGGTATGTGTGTGTGTGTGTGTGTGTGAAAAATACTTTCGCTATAATAGTAGATACTCGTACGCTTGTATATAATATATACATATAAAAGCTGCGCATTTTTCTTTTTTTAATTGGTTCATGAGAAATTGCAGATGTTTTCCAAAGAAAATATGTTGATAGCTGAAAAAAAAAAATAGATGCAATTATCTTTTTTAGTTAGATATATTTCGTTAGTAATGAACTTTAAAGGTACTATTAATTCTTATTAAGTACTTTGTATGAAGGTTTATCTCATAAAAAAAAATATATATATAATATATATATATATATGAATAGAAACGACATAAGTATTAAGGAACGTTTCTGCACACGAGAAGGAGAGATAACGAATAAATGAAAAATGAGGCGAACCGCCCGGGAATATATATATATATATATATATATATATATATAATATATATATATATATATATATATATATATATATATTAGGTACCTTAAAAGGCTTATATACAAGGTTTCCATGACAGCTTTACCGACTGTTTTTTGTATCGAAATCCATCTTTTTCTCAAAAGAAAGAATGTTAAAGCGAAAATGAGTCATCATTTTCGCCAAAGATTTTCGATTCCATTTCTCGTGAGAAGAACGTGATTCCAAAAACGTATAATGACGATAATAATGATAATGATAATGATGATGCTGATGAAGCAATTAATTAATAATGCAGGAAACAAAGAAATACTTGGAGAATAACATTAAACTTAAAGTACGAAAAACAGCATAGCTTCGTACCTTTTACATTATAAATATGTAATTTTCAAAAGTTCATGAAAAAGTTTTTATGATTGCGTTAATTTTAAACGTTTATTGTCGAGACGTGAACCGCATCTTAAACTCTGATATCAGACTCACTCTCTTAAGAAAGGAAGGAACGCTTCTTACGGATGTACCCACCTACCTACCTACCTACCTCTCTCTCTATATGTGTATATAAACCTGGGAAATCCCTCCAGCAGGAAGTCAACCGTAAAAGAGAAGAATTGATGGAGAGCTGGGAAATATTAAGTTTGAATTGATTGGGGGAGGAGGAGAGTTTAGAGTTTAGAGTGTCTGTATCTTAATTGGCAATTTCCGTTTCGATCCGAAAGAGAAAAGTTTCGAAGCATCATATGTCTTCGGGATCGCGTCCAAACCTTGAGGGAAACCATTAAAGAAAGCATTTCAGGATTCAAATAGTGTGCGTGTCTGACGCATCTCAGACCTCATATATTTCTTTCTTTCACTCGTTTTTAAACTGCGAACGAACAGTTTTTCCAGAGAAATATGACGTAAAATCCGTTATACAATCCACTTGTTCGGATTTGAATCGTATATGGAATCGATTCCAAAGAAATTGGTCTTGTATGGGAAAAGTTGTTGGAACGCGGAACTGAAAATAATGTCAGGAGGTTTGGTTGACGTAGACTCAAAATCAGTATTCACCAAATTCGCTTTTTGGATTTCACTTTCTACTTTCTTCAGGTTCACAGACAAAAAATCATACTTGGTTTAACAACCATAATTATTAACTATTTAACAACCAACTTGTGCGTGTGTGTATGTAAATTAACAATATACTCTGGTTGACAAAACATTAACCAGTTATTTTGTTTTTCCAGCCGTGTATTTTGACTGTTTTAATGAATTTCTACTTATCGGATTGACAAGACTATAACATCAATACTCTATAAAACTAACTTAACCTAACCTAACCCACAATATACGATAGAACATTAAGCCGAACAGATATCGTCGTAATCCCAGTTTTTAACCATATTTTTGTTTCCATGTTGGTTGATACTTGTATCCCTGTTTCTTCAGTTAACTAGTATTTAACAATCCTTACTGAAATACGTTATATAAAGCTCAGTAAAACATTTGCTAGTGTTAAATGAATGGTTTGTTTACCGTCATAAAAGCCGTTAGAAAACTGACGGTCCATTTGCTTTCGACTACTGGCTGAACCATCGTTCTCACATGCTTAATAAAGCGTTAAGGACAGATTACTCTACCTCAAGTGAACAATGAGTCTGTTACACTCTGTACGCTTTGATTTTGGACTAGAATAGGGTTTACAGTTTAACGGCCGAAACGTTGTCCTTTTTTTTTTTTTATATTATTTAGTAACGTGTTCAGAATAAGTTTTGAAATGGGTGGTTTATTTTTTTAGCGTTTTACAAGCAGAGCCTTCGGCTCCCTGCCCTACGGGCGGGGCTTGTGCTTCGCAAACTCGCCTACGGTGAGGGCACGTTAGGGTTACCCCTTTGGCGGGAGGTCATTCTCTCTCTCTCTCCCAGAACCCCCTCACCCCCCTTTATGCAACTTGGGGGCTAACCCCCACCCCCTTGTTCCATAACCCCCTCCCATCACCCCCCACCCCCTCTCCGCCATTACTTGGTGATTGCTTGGGGGCTAACCCCCACCCACCCTTGTTGCATAAAATGGTTGAAACATCGTGGGTCATTTTTTTTTTATTTAAACAGGAAATGGAAGGAATTGTAGGGATATTTTTAAATGTTTAAGGATAACCGAATAACGTTCGTTTGCGCCATACTGAATGATGAAATTTGTAGAGTGCGTTAAAATAAATGAAAAACCTCGATGCGGCGTTTAGATAAAACCGAAAGGGTCGGGAAATTGAGATCGGACTCCTTTGAAGCACAGGACTCCTTTGAAGCACAGGACTCCTTTGAAGCACAGGACTCCTTTGAAGCACAGGACTCCTTTGAAGCACAGGACTCCTTTGAAGCACAGGACTCCTTTGAAGCACATACTAATAGAACAGATTAACCACAAAGTAAAAAATAAAAATTGTAAAAGAAAGAAATTTAAATATTTTAAAATTTGAAAATAGATTTGAAAATAGATTTGAAAATATTTTTCATAAATATGGCTCCTAATTATTAATATTTATGCATAATTCCGCGGAAACAAATGTGTCATTATATAGTTATATAAATAGTTATATAAATAAATGTAATAATAATTAATTAACTTCTATTCACGTATGCATAAAATCTATCTCCAAATTTTTGCTAATTAATCTGCATACAGTATGTAGATAGAAAGACAGATAAACAAACAAACACTTAAGAAAACGAGTGGTTGATAAAAGAGAAAACGAGATACGAATGGGTAACTCTCTTCTGTTTGTGCCTAATGATTCTTTCCTAATGACTTTTGTTCCCCAGTGAGAGTTTCTTACATCGTCTCTCTTCCTACATAATTCCCTGCCATCAGTTTGAGAAGCTACTCTCTCAAAACGACAAACCGGGTCCCCTATATATACTCGTGTGTATATATATATAAGGGTGTTTCACAACCGGTCTGCCATATTTTGGGGGATGATTTGCGGGGTGAGGACACTGCTGAATTATTTTAGACGAATATAGGTTATTTAAAAATGTTGAAATCTCCTAAAATAATTGAGCCCACGTTTTCGAAACAAAGGTTTATCTTAAGCTTCTTTTTTAGACGAACTAACTTTTAAACTTAATAAAGATGTCCATTCTATTTTGGACAGACGCTTCTCTCAATGCGATTTCATAATTATTAATTCTAATCCTAATTCACTGCAATCCTTTTTACGCCATAAAGATCACCTCCTCGTGCTTTTGAGATCCTTTGTAATTTATCTATATACACGCGCGACCTGCCAAAGTCGCTATGTAGGACAGACTGCCCTGCAGTTAAAACTTACGATTTCGAAACATTTGGGTCTTTCTTATCGAACTTCTCACCCTCTTTCCACTCCTGAATCCTCCGCTATTCGGCATCATTCAGAGATCCATGACCAACCGTGCCCCCGGGACTCCTTTACGATTTTGTCGTCTGCTTCTAATTCGCTTGATCTCATAATTTTAGAATCCCTCTTTATCAGAAAATTAAATCCAGAATTAAATGACAGCCTTTCCTCGCTAAAATTACATACTTCATAATTGACCAACCAACACCTTCCTTTGTCAACACAACTAACGCACTAATTTAGGTCCTTACTCCTTTCCTTTCTCTCCAGTTGTCATTTGTAACTCTTACCATCGGGGTTAGTCCTTTTAAATTTTAATCTATTCTCGTGTTTTATTTTTAATGGGTTTGACTTTTATTGTTTTGTTGTCCTATAATACAAAAGAAAAAAATTTAAGCTATTTTTTAAACTATTTTGCTTATTGTACAGGGTGTCCCATAAGTCCGGCATCATAGGAAAATAATGGAAAAAGGAAAAACAAAAGCTTTTATTTACAGAACGTGCTCAATATGTCCACCATTGTTTTCAATACACAATTCAGACGTGATACCCAGTCAGCAAGCACACGGTGAATGATGTCAGGAGTAATGGTGTTACATGCCCCAATAATGCGCTGCCGCAAATGTTCAACTCCTAATTTTCTCTGCGTATACCAGCTCTTTCAAGTGGCCCCAGAGATAAAAATCTAGTGGCGTGATATCCGGGCTTCTAGCTGGCCATTCCACAGGCCCTCGACGTCCTATCCAATGACCAGGAAATTGTTGGTACAGGTATTCCCTTACTTGGGTGCTGTAATGTGCAGGAGCGCCGTCTTGCTGGAACCATGTTGGGAAATTTCCTTCTTCGTTCAAGACACTGGGAAATGCTTCTTCCTTGAGCATACGTAGGTAGGTGCCTCCAGTAACATGTTCATCGAAAAAGACGGGGCCTATGATGCAATCCTTCCAAATACCACACCATACCATCACCCGAGATGCACCTTGTTCCTTTGAAGAGGTATTCCAGTGAGGGTTGTTTTGAGACCAGTAACGGGTGTTCTGTCGATTTACCTCACCATTTCCATAAAAAACAGCCTCGTCACTGAACAGAATTGGTGGACGGGAAATTGGCATCCCGAGCATATTGTTCCGTAGCCCATTCACAAAATTCCATCCGCCGATCGGGATCATCTTCGTTTAATTTCTGTAGGATCTGAAGTTTAGATGGATGCCATTTGTGAGCCTGAAGAATGCGATGGATGCTACTTTTCGACACTCCTGTCTCGGCGGACAATCGCCGAAGAGACTTATTGGGACTTCTGTTAAAATGAGCCAGGATAGCAGTCGCTGCATCATCGTCAGTGGACCTATTGAAGGTCCACTGCGTGGTTTATCTTCTATGGATCCTGTTTCCTTAAACTTTGCAACAAGTCTGCTAACACAACTCTGTGTTATTGGCTCGCGGTCTGGATGCAGTCTGTTAAATTCAGCAGCGGCCTCTCTTTGACTCCGATTTTCTATGAGTAGAATTATCTGGATTCGTTCTTCCTTGCTCACAGATATTATGGCCTGTAGAAAGAGAAAAATATGAATTATGGTTTGTAGAAATAGAAAAATATGAATTTCTCCTATGATGCCGGACTTATGGGACACCCTGTATAAGGTTTTATATTTATATTTATCTTAATTATTTTCTGTAAAAAATTTTTTACTAACGTTTCTTTAGTTATATATTATTGATTTTTTTCTTTAATTTTGATGTTCTTTCATTTAGTCACTAAACATGGCCCCTTAGTGGACCGAAACGTTTAGCCAATAAATGTTGAGAGTCGTGTCTCTTGTCTTTATATTCCTGTTACTATATATATATGTGTGTGTGTGTGTGTGTGTGTGTGTGTGAGATAATAATGGCGTATCCCTGAGGTGGAGAATTGGTTGTGGAATTCATGAACGTCTAATGAACTTGGTTATTCAAAATCAAACATTATCTTCACAGGAACAAGTAATGAATATTCAGCTTTGTTCTGCCCTAATTATTAATTGCGCCTTTCAATAATCCTAATTACCAAGAAGAGCATATATATATATACACACACACACACACGAGTGTGTGTGTGTGTGTGTGTGTGTATGTTATAATATATATATATATTATATATATATATATATATACGCACTTCGTAACCGTAGCAGTTCTAATACATCTTGCCTGTAGAGGAGCGAGTTGCGTTCTTTGCGATCTCTATCGCACATAGCCAGGCACACCCGGCTCATCTGGTACCGTCCTGAGCCAGTCGTCTAGTCTTCTTTTGAAGAATTTTACGTTGACACCAATAATGTTCCTGACTTCCTTCAGAAACTGGTTGAATGGTCTTAGCCCCTGACAACCAAGCTATTTTCCTTTAGAGTTGAGGGTGTCCCTTGTCTGGTCTTTAATTTTGGAACGCTACACATTCTCCTTTTCCTATTTTCCACTGTTGTTTGTGTAGTTACTGGGTTCAGCTTGAGGTTAGGTACCAGTTTTTCTATTATTTTCCAGTTGTATTTTCTTTCCAGTGAATATAGATTTAATTTACGAAGTCTTTCACAGTAATTCAGTTCTTTGCAGCCATCAATCTTGGCTGTGAAATTTCTCTGAATTTCTTCTAGTTTATTAATTTATTCCTTTTTATATGGGGACATCAAGACAGCAGTACTCAAGTTTTGGTATGATTAGTGTTTTCAACAGGGGAATCACTACTTTCTTGTCCCTTCTTTTAAAGGGTTTCAGTACTTGGCCCGCGAATCATTTTGCTTTGTTTATCGCTATCTGATTTTGTGTCTCAAATTTCGCGTCGTCGGTCATTATAACCCCTAAATCTATTGCGTTCTTGTTTTTCTGAATTTCCTGTCTATTTGGGGCATAATATGTTGTCTGTTTTACTCTTAATTTCTTCCATATCTCAAAAGCTGAAATTTCTCGGTGTTAAGTTTAAAGTTGTTGTCTACTGACCATTTGTATATTTTGTTCGTGTCCCTCTGTAGGGCCTCCACCTCTTCTGCATTACTGATTTTTCTGCTAATTTTTGTATCGTCTGCAAAGGATATTACTATACTGTCGGTGGTTACTTCATTGTCTATGTTTGTTAGCATGATAATGATTAGGAGTGGGGCCAGTACTGCCATTTACCCGTTATTCCCTTACGTTCCATTTGATATGCTATTATACCATGATCACATTTGTCGAACGCTTCAGCAAAATCCTTATGTATGACATCGTAGTTTTCATTGCTTTCAAGTGTTTCTAGGATATTGTTATAGAGGTCTATTAGTTGTGATAGGCGTGATCTTCCTGATCTGAATCCGTGCTAGTTCTCATTGAATCTTTCCTATGTCTCGAAGAAGTCATAGATTTTCTCTCTAACTATTCTTTCAAATATCTATAGTTCTTTGTTTCAGATATATTCCCTCCTTTATATATACGGGCAATGTTTGCTCTTTTCAGGATGCTTGGTATTTCCTCAGTGTTCAAGAATTTTCTCTATATCCAGTATAAGGGTGTAGCCATTTCATTTTTAGAGTTTTTAATCATTAAGGTGTTCCATTTGTCCGGGCCTGCAGCTGAATGTGATTTCATTTGTCTGATATCTCGCGCTATATTTTCTGGGGTAAAATCAAAATCTGTTATACAATCTTGTAATTTCTCTTCAAAGAATGCATCTATGTCAGGTATCGCTTTGTCACTTTTCGCGGTACTGAAAAATGATTCGAACTGGGCTCTCAATGTTTCAGATATTTCTTTGAAGTCGTTGATTAGTTCATTATTTCCTTTCCTTAACGGCCAGATAGTGGCGCGCGTTCTTGCTTTCCTTTTCGCATAGCTATAGAAGTATTTTGGGTTATATATATATATATATATATATATATATATATATATATATATATATATATATATATATATATATATATATAATATATATATAGGGTGGCGTGGCCCTAAAGTCTAGAAACAGAACGTTTTTCTCAAAACTGTAGGTCATCTGCAACGGAAAAAATATATCTTGATATATCTTGTGTTTCCAGACTGTATGGCCACCCTGTATATATAAAATATATATATGTGTGTATATATATATATATGGGGGTGATGCATGAATGTTTCATAAATCGCAGGGTGTATTCTACAGACAAAAGTAAAGAAAAAAGGCCATGTAAACATGGTCGAGAAACCCATAGGTTCCAGACAGACAAATGAAACGCGTGAAGATTTTTTACTTTTTATGCAAATACACAGTGTGATGCTTCACTAAAGCATGTTCGAAATTCTTTCCTACTTCTTGAATGTAAGCATCACCGTGTGTGTATATATATATAAAAGAGAGAGAGAGAGAGAGAGAGAGAGAGAGAGAGAGAGAGAGAGAGAGAGAGAGAGAGCAGAAAAAAAATCAAAGCAATTACTGGAACGCTCTATTTCACATAGTAGGCCTATGTTTAGAATATCTCTGAACAGTTGGTGTTTGTGATATATCACACGAACCGTGGGCGCTCACGACTTGAAGTCAAAGTGAGAAGCAGTTCATAATTTTCAACTTTCGAATGGAGCAGTTTATCATTACTTGTATGCAGTGGTATAGTGCTAAATAAAGAAGTGAGGGAACGCATTTTGAAAGTGTTACTCAGATGCGGGGGGGGGGGGACATTGGCGAGCGCGGCGAGCCCATACAGCTGGGGGTCCGGGGGCACTGTAAGCCCCCCGGGAAATCTTTTGAAATCTGACCAATTTCAGGGATATTTTGAGGTCATATGCACTGGATATTAGGATATTCCAAGGTTGAAGATGCAGTATTTCCAGTGTCATTAGATATATGACATCCAGTACGATCAATAAAAATAGCTAACAACTGGAATGATTAACTAAAAAAAGTTAACAACTGGTACGCCGTGGTGACTGTTTCACCAGATCTTTATAGGCTAGCATTGCCTCAGTCGAAGCTAAAAGAAATGAAACAGTTAATGATTCTTTCTCATATTTCTTCTAGGGGTGGGAATTAAAATTTCATGACGTTAGAGATTTGTAAGTTCGGATTTATTTGAAATAGTGAGGGAACGCCGTTCCGTCTACCAAAAAAAGTAAGGGAACGCCGTTCCCACGCGTTCCCACAGCACTACACCACTGCTTGTATGTAACTTCGTCACAAATTTTCCCCAAAACACACACAAAGGAGAAGCCAAAATCTATACCTCGGAAACGTTTTTTTTTTTAATTTTAATTTAAACAAAAATATTGTTTGGATTCTACAGTAGACCAAGAAAGTATTGTATTAAAAAATTATCAGACCGAGTTTTGTTAAAAATTAAACTAACAAATAAATAATTACTTGAAAATAAGTTTGTTTAGAGTAACTCTTATAAATTGTATTGGAACTGAGCTTGACTTCATGTGAAATTTTAAAATGATTTGATAATCAATTCCAAGTAAATTCCAATTAATTCCAATTAATTATTCCAAGTAAATATAATCTTACGTGTGTTTAATCTAAACAATTTTTATTTTCGAGTTTATTTGGTTCAATTTTAAGCAAATTACGAGTAGATCTGATAATTTTGAACGGAGTACTTTGTTAGTCTACAGTAAAACCCAAACAAATTTTTTGTTTAAATAAAAAAAATGTTTTTTAAATGAATTGTATAGTACAGGGTGGCCCAAAATTCCCTATCTATTTTGCTGAAATAATTATATTTCTATTTTATTTTCTACAGACCATATAGATGATGATTGCTGTACAAGAACGTGTGATTGTAGTAACACTACGTATCCAAGGGAAAAAGTGCAAAGAAATTCGAGAAAAATTTGAAAGAAGGTTTCACAAACCAGGACCTTCAGACAAAGTAATTCGCGAGCTGGTCAATAAATTTAAAAGAACAGGATCTGTTCATGATGAGGCGAGCAAGATCTGAACGTTCAGGTACCTCTCAGGAAAATGTCGAATTGGTAAGAAATGCCTTTGAAACAAATTCTAGAATGTCAATTCGCGTAGCATCACATAGACTGAGCAATGTGAGCATACCAAAACGACTGTTGTAAAGATTTTAAAATCAACATTTAAAAATAAAAAGTTACCATATTCAAGTACACACGAGTTACACGAAGAGGATTATCTAAGACGAGCCGCCATGTGCACAACTGATTGAAAAAATTCATACCGAAAACTTATTAAAACCACATTCTCTTCAGCGATAAGGCGACATTCCACATATGCAGGAAGGTTAATCAACATAATTGCCGTATCTGGGTTGGTGAAAAACCAACCGAGTTCTACGAGTGGGAAAGAAATTCTCCAAAAGTTAATGTCTGGTTGGGTATGACAAGATCGAAGATTTACGGGCTTTTTTCTTTTCAGAAGCTACGGTAACAAGGCCAATTTAGCTTGACATGCTTCAGTAGTTTCTTGAACAACCAGCTTCGTTCAGATGGCATTCTCGACACTTGTCTTTCAAAAAGATGGAGCTCCATGTGACTATGCAAACATCGTTCGGACGTACCTTGATGAACTCTTACCAAATAGGTGGACTGGACGTGGAGGGGTTTAGTTTAACACCATTAGACTTGTTTGCGTGGGGCTTTATAAAGTCTGAGGAGGTTTACAAAACAAGAGTTACAGACCTGCAGGATCTGCGAACCAGTATTGTCTCGGCGGTCGCTAAAATAACCTCAGAGATGTTTGAAAATGTGTTCCGCAATGCAGCGAACAGATTTGACATTTGCAGAGACACTGATGGTGCTCACGTCGAATCTTAGACCTAAGCTTGATAAATAAGTATACATCTAATAATTATGTTACTACATTTTTATCCTAAAATACTATTATTTCAGCAAAATAGATAGGGACTTCTGGACCACCCTGTACATATCGTCAACTTTTATACTTTGCTCAATTTTATTATATTCCTAAAATTTGTATTATAATTTTTTTATATAATTTCATTATTATTAGGGAAAAATTATAAGATTTAACTAGTTATTAATTAAGGAATTAATTTTTCCAGAAGACTTTTGCTAAGATGTATCATACGAGAAATAAATGCAGCCGCAGAAATAAATTCGACTAAAACTGAATTTAATTAAAAATGAATCTCCATTTAGTTACTGATTAAGTATTTTCTCTTGTTTTCCAGAAAAGATAAAATTTACAATAATAATAATTAATTTTGGCCTCTTGTTTCGAAAAATATTTTTTGGCGAATTTATTTCCGCAACTGTATAATAATACGCCTATTATTATATCTCGGAGATCCTATTTTCCCTTTAAATGAGATACTTGGAATTGATTCTAATTCTGGCTCGAAACTATTTCTCGGTTCTAATTCGAGTTCCGAAATTTTTTAGAATAGAAATTAATTGAATCCGAATTCGAGCCTAAATTCCGGCTATAAGATAATCCATTATCTAAATCCGGATCGGAATATGATTTTAATTTAAAATTTTATGAACCATGAAGCCACGGGTGTTGAAGCTCTTTCTTACTATTGCACAGATCACCACACTTTACCGTCACTCATTCAATGACCCCATTTTCAACTTCTCCACTGTATAGTTTAGCCATTTCATTAAATTCATTACAAAAAAGGTTCGTTTTTTTACCTTTTTGTTGTAAAAATAAAAGAAAAAGATGTCAGTTAACTAAAAATGTAAAATATAAATTTTATATTCAGTTGGAGTTGAAACAAAAAAAAATTCGTTGTACATTGTCAGTTAACCCCAATAGAACAAATTACACGTTATAGAATTTATAAGCTAACAAAGACCCTAAAATCCATTTTAGGGTTCCTCACGAAAGGAGCAGCAGCTAGGAGAGAGAGAGAGAGAGAGAGAGAGAGAGAGAGAGAGAGAGAGAGAGAGAGAGAGAACCAAAAACTCTCCCAACCATGTTTACACTTGTGTGTTAAGTCTCTCCTCTCACACATAAATAGTAATAGTATAATAGTACAGTACTAGTAAAGTATAGAATAGACAAGGTTTTTCTTCTTTCGCTAACCACTGCTAACAGAAAATGGTAGTGAAAAAGCACCATAAAATGCTTA
This sequence comes from Bathynomus jamesi, assembly GCA_023014485.1. Taxonomy (NCBI): domain Eukaryota; kingdom Metazoa; phylum Arthropoda; class Malacostraca; order Isopoda; family Cirolanidae; genus Bathynomus; species Bathynomus jamesi. The sequence goes on along the minus strand of JAJOZX010002157.1, from coordinate 512,314 downwards.
GAAAAAGAGGAAAAGAAATAATTGTAGTCTAATTTATAGATTTAAAAACTTTCTTCGATAAAGTTAATAAAATCAAATGATGTCAACAGGATAAATTCTTTAGTTGGGTTTCGTATCTCAAAACTCGAATTGAAGAGGAAAAAAACTTTCTCAAATCTTTAACTGTAAATAAATATACGCTAACATTCTAGCCAAAATGTTGTTAGAAAGCAAAAACATATATAAAAAAGTGTTCAGAGTAAAACTATTATTTATCTGAGTCATATATATATATATATATATATATAGATAGAGAGAGAGAGAGAGGGTGGCCCAAAAAGTCTGTTGTCCCGAAAAAAATAGTTTAGAATGCGTGGGGCAACCCTATATATATATATATATATATATATATATATATATATATATATATATATATAGGGTTGCCCCGACGCATTCTAAACTATTTTTTTCGGGACAACAGACTTTTTGGGCCACCCTCTCTCGTCATTAGACGAAAGCGCTTGAGCACCATTTTGTTTCCTTTCCTTCGTGGTTTTATTCATCATATATATATATATATATATATATATTATATATATATATATATATATATATATATATACACAGGGCGTCCCAAAAAAATGTATACACACTTTAAATAATTATAAAGGCAGTGTTTATTAAAATACATTTCATTTTCAAAATGTAATAGAATCTACAGACATCATTTAATTGTTTTGTCAACGCCTGTTTTCAAACTGACGTCCGTTCTGGTCCAGGCACTGCTGATAACGCGAAGCAATGGAATCGCAAACATCACGAAACATTTCGTTTGGTATTTGTGTGCATTCTCGTTCAATGGCTGCTCTCAATTCAGCGACTGTTGCAGGTTTTATAGCGTAGACTTTGTCTTTTAAGTATCCCCATAAAAAAAGTCTAGTGGTGTGAGGTCTGGTGAACGCGGAGGGTATTCTACGAAACCCCTTCGTCCAATCCACATCCACATCGTGCCAAGTACCACTCGCAATACTCCATCTTCGGTCCGGATCATCATCTTCATTAATAGCATGGACTAATCTTGGAATGTAACTTTTCCATTGACAGCGCTTCAAAATGCGTTGGACAGACGATTCTGAAATTCCTACCTCACGACTCGCTTGCCGCACAGATTTTCTTGGACTTTGGTGATACGTTTCCAGTACTCTTTCTTGCTTTGTGGGGCTTGTCGATGTCCGTGGTCTTCCGGAACGCTTCTTGTGGACATTCTGAACAGTTCCATCGGCTTCAAACTTATCTCTAATTCGAGTGATGGTAAGTCGCGTTGGTGGATCTGTTTGAAACTCCCTCCTAAACTGTCTGCACTTCAACTGCGTTTTCACACTTCCAGTAGCATTTTAGAATGAATTTCCTTTGTTCAAAGCTTAGTCTGAGTGCCATTATTAATTCTAATGGGTTTAACTTGGAAAGAAAGAAACATCAATTGAGCTATCAGCTGTTAAAGTGTGTATACATTTTTTTGGGACGCCCTGTATATATATATATATATATAGTCCGAGAATTATCTGTACAATTTTTGGCTGTTATTAAAAGTCAACCATGAAGTGTAGAAATTCCAGTGTTATCCCATTTTACAGAGAAACTAAGTTTTTTCTGATAACAAGTTTTGACAAGTTTTTCTTTTATGTACGCGGGTGACAGACATTGATGATTTAAAAGCAAGAATCACAGCTGCTATTGAGCGAATTGATGTGGATGTGCTGCAGCGTACATGGCAACATTTGGATTATCGATTGGATGTTTTGCGAATCACTGATGGTGCACATATCGAATGTTTGTAACAACGTTACTTTAATAAAAGAAACTTTTGAAAATACAGATTCTAAATAATCTTGTTTAAGAATTTTACGTGTGTTATCAAGAATTTTATTAAAAGATGAAATTGTACAGATAATTTTCGGACACACTGGAATTTCTAAAAAACTTGTCAAAACTTGGTATCAGAAAAAACCTAATGAGATTCTCTGTAAAATGTGACAACACTGGAATTTCTACACTTCATGGTTGACTTTTAATAACAGCCAAAAGTGTACAGATAATTCTCGGACACCCTGTGTATATATATATATATATAATATATATAATATATATATATAATAATCATGTGTATTTAACCACATATGTTTGTAAAGAATTTTGAAATGCTTAAAAAAAAAAATAAGTGAAATTATAAACATATTTAAACTCAAAATTGTGATCAAAAACTTGCCTAATCTTATAGGCAAGTTGGAAACTCGTCGGAACATGTTAAAACAAGATTAAACAGTTTATGTTCTCCAAAACAAAGTTATTAAAAGAGAATTGAATTCCGGTGCTAACGAAGCCTCTTAGAACTGTTGATCATGACGTAAAATACATGGTTTCCACCAAATATTGACGCGTTCGTGATATATATATATATATACTGTGTGTATATATATCTATATATATATATATATATATATATATATATATACACACACACTGTTTATATATATATATATATATATATATGTGTGTTGTGTGTGTGTGTGTGTGTGTATATATATTATAGCGTAGATCCTCGTTTTGCGCGGTCTCACATTACACGTTTTCGTTTTAACACGGTTGAAAATTTGTGGCACAAAATTCTATGCATCACGGTAAGATTCGATATAACACGGTTAACCGTTCGCTCCGAAAGAAAATAGCGCGGCCACGACTAAAGCGCATTTCGCGGCGCGTATGTTTTGTCATAATGTTTTGTTATGGGGAGATGCGCCTCAGTTACCGCTTGGCTATTGCGGTTCTTCCCTCGTCCGCCATCGAAGAAAGGTCGGACGATGAGATGGTGAAGGAAACTTAACACCATCCCAGAACAGTAGCATGGTCGGGTGTACACCCACTGTGTACACCCAGGCACATTTAGCCTCGGGGATGTGCAACTTGACGAAGTTTGACGAATTGGAAAAACTTGGAACGCAAGTACACTTTTCTCACAAGAAGTTGATTTCACTTAACGCGGTTTCTTATACCGCGGGTTTCTCTCAGGACCTACCCCCGCGTAAGGCGAGGGTCTACTATATATATATATATATATATATATATATATATATATGGGAGAGAGATACGTACTGTCTGTCCATCTACCGTAATGAAAAATATATTCTAAACCAGAGCTTTCCAAACTGGTGTGTCGCGACACATTAGTGTTTTTTGTATTTTGAAAATTTTGATTTTTCTATCAACAAAATGGGCTACAAGATAAACCACCTACTGAAAAATTATCTGATATTTGATATTTGATAACAGAAATTAATTAATGTGTCGTGAAAATTGTTATGCTTAAATAGTTTGTCGCCAACGTTAAAAGTTTGGAAAGCTCTGTTCTAAACAATTATCATGTGATCATCACTAGTTTTTCTACTTTTGTAAGAGGACGTGGCACTATGGCACTATATAATTCTTGTATTCCTCGTGTCTCTCTGCATATACCAAAGTATAGCAATAAACAAGTCAGAAAAATGTTTTGAAAAAAGACAGCAATTGTACTTACAAAGGACGGTCGTAAATCTCCCTCTTTTTCTTCTTTTGACTCTTTCATGTTGGAGTGGAAGATGCAATACGAAGGAAATTTTTCCATTCAAATTCTGGAACATACGAGAGGCCAAAACATGCTTCGACCCTCGATTGGTTCCTTGCTATTTCCGAGGTCATGAATAATATTGATCGGTGCACCTCAAGTGGACCCCAAAATAATATGATATAGAAGAGGGTATTTACGCTTAAAAAGGGTTAGTTTAGATTTTTTTAAACTGCACACAACACACACACACACACACCACAACACACACACACACACACACACACACTGTTACAGCAGTGGTACGACGGCATAATAAGAGAAACTTAAAATAATTATAATTTATAAAACAATAAACCAGGTTTACTGTATATAACCATAAAATAAAAGATCAATGTTTCTGTGCCAATCCACGCGATGGTCATTCGAGCTGAATTAGTTGTTTAATTGCTACTAGAAAAATTCGGAGTTTTGTAACACAACTGGAAGGACATCAACGCAATGCGGAGAGACTGATCTTTCTTTTTATTTTGTTTGTCTCGAAGTTAATCTCCATTTTTACTTGCCTGTCTGTTCTCATCTTTATCTCTCAGTCTGTTTGGCGTATCTCTCTCTCTCTCTCTCTTATTTTGGTATTACGTATAGTTGATCTTCTTTTATGGTTGAATTAACCTGTTGCATTGTTACCTCTTTCCATGCTGGATTTTATTTCTGTTTCACTGAATTCCTTCAACACCGAAGGAACATTGAGACGAACATTATCACTTAAGCCGGGAAAAACTAAATCCCAAGAACAAAGGAATTACGAACCGCGAGCTCACCGCAGTTTTTCCAGTTTCTTAGAGAGAGAGAGTGTGTGTGTGTGTGTGGTGTGTGTGTGTGTGTGTGTTACAAGGACAAGAGGAAGCCTCAAAGACCTCTCGGTCCACTCAGAGAGATTGCTGTTATTAAATTAATGCATCTTTTAATTATTCTAGCAGCAGACGAATACTGGCTAGTAAAGCATAAGGTTCGTTCATCTCCTCCTCCGCTCCCTCCCCGCCAGAGACGGGGACGGGAAAAGGTTGAAGAAAGTACCGTGACCCTGGAAAAGTACCAGGGAAATTCTATAGGAATGAGGATATAGAAAAACTAGCTTTACAATTATGCTAGACACACAGAGAAATCATAGGTAGTACTGTTGTATAAACTAATATAATATATTTGTACTGATCATATGAGACGCTCTGACCACAAGCTGCCAAGCGTCAAAATGAAAAAATGAAGAAAAATGCAATTAAAGTTTGTCAACTTGCCAATGCCATAACTTTTGAACCAATAACGATATTGGATTGATTTCGACCATACGTACAGGTCCACAATCTGCTTCCTGACTCACCCAAAGGGTAAGAGGAAGGGTGGGGAATATAGTGGTATAAATAACTGATTCCGAACCCACTGCCACTTGGCAGGTTGTGGTCTGGAGCGCCTCATATATGTGAAAAATGCTCTCTATGAATTGGTCCACAATTAACCCACCCCTTATATCTCCAGTCTAACTATAGAGTAGATCAAGTCTAGCCTTGTAGGGGTCAGCCTAGAGATTCCGGAAATGGTCCAGAGCGGGCAGATAAATTGAGGTCCACAGTAGGATTCCTCACCAAATTAGGTTAGGGCAATCTACCTTCACCTTTGTTAAGCTATGAGTTGATGCTGGGTCTTAGGCCACAATGTAGGCCTAAGTTGTCTGACCCAGCTTAATTTAAGTTTACTTTAACTGGGTTAAAAACACAATTAGTCACTTACTGCTAGTTATTAGAGAGTCCCTTTTCCTCTTGTTTAATTGTTAAGAGCGTACTTGCTGGTGGGGATCTTTCGTTGTCTGTTCTTCTCCCTTCTCCAGTTCCGTCCTCTCGCCCCGTTCCTCGTTTTCGTTCTCCTTTGTCTCCTTTTCGCGGGGCTTTTTCCACCAGCGTCGTCTTGGTTTTTTTTTCGGTTGGTTGATCGGTAATGTATATCTATTACCGAGCACGCTCTTGTCACACAGTATATAAATACTAGTGTGGAGAATAACTCTGGTGAGCAACCAATTGGTTTCATCCACCCAGTTATTGACATAAAAGGAATTTAATAATTGTTAGATTAACTACCTACCTACTCAGTGAACCATTTTCGTTACCTCCCAACTACCCACTCATCAGTTTTCCATATACTGGGGGCCCCGGGAGATAAAAATTTTGGTGTCATTGTCACCAATTTTTATGTCTGAGTGTAGACTAGCTAACTATTTGACTGTAAATGCCTGTTAATCTGATTAACAGTGCCTATCCTCACCTTCTCATGGAGAAGTGTAGCATTTAATTAGAAGAGAAAATATACATCCATAGGATGAAACTGTCTATGGTCTTTACCATAAGAAAAGAAAAAGTGAAAGTTAGAAGATAAAATTACAATTCCCCAGCATCTATTTTTTGTTGTAAAAATAGTCGCGCCTTTAATGCTGTTTGTCGCTGAGGTCTTGTGTCTGTCAATGTTGTAGTAGGATGCGTTACCACTCCTACTGTCAAAGGAATAGTTACTGGAAGTTCAGTGTCTCCAGTTGTTACTGTCAGTGGAGAAGGTTCTCCAAAGTCCATTGTTTTGGGTCCAGACTCTAAAGGGTACAAAAGAGAAATGTCTCTTGTTGTGTCACCCGTTGAAGTCCTTAATTTGACCACTCTTGTTACCCCGTCTGCCCCTGGTCTGAGTTCTAAAACTCTAGCCAGAGGCCAGTATTGTCTTGGAGTACTGTCATGTATGAGAACAAGGTCCCCTACCTTAATTGTGTCAGACCAATCCTTCTTAGTCATTTGTTTATGTCTCTCCCTTAGACCCATCAAGTACTCAGTTTTCCACTGTTTAATAAAATGAGCTTTAACTCTAGTTAATGTTGTAACTTAGTCTGGAGTTCATCATGTCGTTGAGTCCAGTTTGGGTCTTCTGAAGAGTCTATATTGTAGTCCGGCAGGAGACTAACTTGTTCTCCCCGAATCAAATGATTTGGAGTTAATGGTTCCGGGTCATTAATGTTGTCACTCACATAAGTGAGTGGTCTATTGTTGATGATGTTCTCAATCTCAGCCAGGAGAGTGAGCAACTCAAATAAGTGTATCTGTTTTTTACCAATTGCTTTCTTCAAGCAATTCTTTACTGTTTGTATATTCCTCTCCCAGATAGAACCATACCAAGGAGAGGCAACCGGAATATACTTCCACTTTATGTTTGAATTTTGTATATATAATTGTGTGAGTTCATGCTTAACAAGTCGTGGATGACTTGTTCACCAGCCTTGAAATATGTAGCATTGTCAGTCCAAACTGTCTTGGGTACTGAATGTCGTGCACAGAATCTCTTAAAGACAGCAACAAAAGATTCTGCTGTAAGGTCCTCCACAACATCCAGATAAACAGCTCGTGAGGCAGCACATGTAAACAGTACAATGTACATTTTTTGTTCAGTGTCAACCACCCCTAGTCAAGTATAGTCAATGCCTACAGTCTCAAAGGGTCTGTTGAGAGTAACTCTCTCCTCTGGCAAAGCAGGAGGATTTGGTTTCCTATAGGGCCTAGCATGAATACGCCTACATGTGACACACTCACTCAGGACTGTTTTAACAGTGATCCTTCCCTTGGGTATCCAATAAGTTTTTCTTAATGTAGTTAGTGTCTGTGGTACCCCCATATGATATACATCATTGTGTGTTTTTCTGATGATTAATGTTGTCAAATAGCTAAATCTAGGTAAAAGGATTGGATGTTTGCTTTTGTATGACAGTTTTGATTTGTCTAATCTCCCTTTACACCTTAGAAGGCCTTCCTCATCTCTGAAAATTTAGATCCACAACTACTGATGGTACAGGTTCTTTTGTTTGTTTCCCATTAGTCAAGAATTCTAACTCTTTATTGTACTCTTTTTGTTGTGCATGGCCTATCCAGTACTTGGTTGCAACTTCTGTATAATTATGATTGTTTTTATTTAGCTGTTTGTTTATTGTAGTTAAACAGTTGTGAGCAAACCTCAAACAGTAGGCTGTGACCCTGACAAGTTTGCTGAAATCAGAATACTGTTCATAATTAGTGATTGGTTCAACCTTTTCATTTGAAAAGATTAAATTTAATGTCAAGTTAACTTGTTCCACAGGCCATTGGTCTGTATTACAGAGCCACTTAGGTCCCATAAACCAAGTTTTGTTTGACTTCAACAACTTGTAGGATAAACCTCTGGTCAGAAAGTCTGCTGGATTTTGTTTAGTTGGAACATAGTGAAAGTTTACTTGTAGGCTTTCATTAGCTTCAGCTATTTCTTTTAGCCTATTTCTTACAAAGATATTCTTACTATTAATGCTATCATTCCGTATCCAGGCAAGACAAATCTGACTGTCAAGCCAGATGTGGATATCAGTTATGTTCACATCATGGTAAGCATCCTTAAGCAATGAAATGGTTTTAATGGCTAATGCAGCAGCCAATAGTTCCAATTGAGGTATGGTTCGGGTAGGTTTGAGAGGTGCAACTTTCCCTTTTGCATAAATTAGATGACTTTCTGTAGGACTTACAAGATACGCACAGCACCCATAAGCTTGTGTGCTTGCATCAGCAAACACATGAAGTCTCTGGGGCTTATCCCTAAACCCACAGCACCTTTGAATTTTAATGTTCTGCACTTTTGTTAAATCAGCAGCTAACTTCTTCCAAGATTTTTGATTTTCATTTGTTATTGGATCATCCCACCCAACATTTGTCCTCCAAATTTCTTGGAGGAGAATCTTTGATTTTATTGTTGAAGGCAGGAATAGACCCATGGGATCAAAAATTTTGGAAGCCTCTGATAATATTTGTCTTTTAGTATTTGCTTCCTCATCAAGTTTAAAACCTTTAGTACAGATTGAATCATGACTGTTAGAAGTTGCATCCAAATACCAGTTCATACCTAAAGTTTTAACTCTGTCTGATGGCTCAGTAAGACCATTATTATCCTTTAAAATCTTTTTGTTTAAATCCTCATCATTTGAAATCCACTCTCTAAGTTCAAAGTTACCTTGTTGCATAATGTTTTGAGAGTGTTCATAGACTTCAGATAATTCAGATTTTGTTGTTGTTGAGCCTATTAGATTGTCTACGTAAAAATGTTCCTTAAGGAAGTTCAATGTTAAAGAGTTATTAAACTGGTTCAAATGATGTCTAATTGTCAATGCTAATAGGCTAGGTGAGCAATTGGCTCCAAACAACACAACATTAAATCTATAGGTTATGAACCCTTTATTCAAATCAAATGGATCCTTGAACCATAAGAACCTAAGTTGGTTCTTATCATATTCATTTTTAAGATTTATTCTCAAAAATGCCTTTGAAATGTCACTTTGTACGGCATATTTATCTAACCTGAACCTCAGTAAGATCTTCACAAGGTCAGAAATGAGATTAGGACCCTCAATCAGGCAATCATTCAAACTGTGTTTATCACTGTCTTTGAGGCTACAGTTATATTAAAGTTCTGTAATATAGGTGTTCATGTATTACAGTTGGTCACATTTGATTCTACAGTATCAAGTTTTGTCTGTTTGGCTGTAGCTAGTTGGTCTCTGGGAACAGTCTTTGGTTTATCCATAGTCTGGGTCTTATTTTGTATTGTTTGGTCTCTGGCCAAGGGAGGCCATAAGACCCTTGTAATAGTTTTCCCTATGGCCAAGGTAGGCCATAAGACCAAGGTTCAATTGTTGTTTGGCCCATGGCCAAGGTAGGCCATAAGACCTTATTGTTTGGCCCATGGCCAAGGTAGGCCATAAGACCTTTATTGTTTGGCCCATGGCCAAGGTAGGCCATAAGACCTTTATTGTTTGGCCCATGGCCAAGGTAGGCCATAAGACCTTTATTGTTTGGCTCATGGTCACAGTAAGCCATAAGACCAAGGTTCAGTTGTTTGGCCCATGTCCAAGGTAGGCCATAAGACCATTATTGTTTGGCCCATGGCCAAGGTAGGCCATAAGACCCTTATTGTTTGGCCCATGGCCAAGGTAGGCCATAAGACCTTTATTGTTTGGCTCATGGCCACAGTAGGCCATAAGACCTTTATTGTTTGGCTCATGGCCACAGTAGGCCATAAGACCAAGGTTCAGTGTTTGGGCTATGGCCAAAGTAGGCCATAAGACCAAGGTTCAGTGTTTGGGCTATGGCCAAAGTAGGCCATAAGACCAAGGTTCAGTGTTTGGGCTATGGCCAAAGTAGGCCATAAGACCAAGGTTCAGTGTTTGGGCTATGGCCAAAGTAGGCCATAAGACCAACGTTCAGTGTTTGAGCTATGGCCAAAGTAGGCCATAAGACCAACGTTCAGTGTTTGGGCTATGGCCAAAGTAGGCCATAAGACCCTTTTGAGTAACCCATGCAATCCTTGCTTATGTTCAGATAGGTTGAGTGTATTTGTGGCACATGTAAAGAGTACAGTGTATATATACATATATATACACACAGATTGCAAGGAATGCATGTGCCTGTTGAAAAAATCTGTTGAGTGATTCTTCCTTAAAAGAAGAATTGGATGCTTGGAGTTGTATGCATTTTAAATGCTTGTTCACTAATGTTGTTTAACTGGGATCGTAATGAAATATAGGGGACAAGAAGAAATTACCAGAGAAGAGAGATCACAGACAAAACAGTCAAGTTTTAAATTTGGTTTAATCCCCCCAAGTACTTATGTGTCACTCAGGTCTAAGCTTATAAGAGAATGAGACTCCTTAAATGTAAATGTTTCCTAGTTAGGCCCTAGGTTGTAGACCTAATTAGGCAAGTTTGTTACTTTAGGCTTGATTAGGTTGGGCTTAGGCTAGACCATTTAGCCTAATTCTGCAATTTTTGTTAAGTAAGGTTAAGGTTTGTAAATTCCCCACACAAGAACCACCAATGTGAAAAATGCTCTGTATGAATTGGTCCACAATTAACCCACCCCTTATATCTCCAGTCTAACTATAGAGTAGATCAAGTCTAGCCTTGTAGAGGTCAGCCTAGAGATTCCGGAAATGGTCCAGAGCGGGCAGATAAATTGAGGTCCACAGTAGGATTCCTCACCAAGTTAGGTTAGGGCAATCTACCTTCACCTTTGTTAAGCTATGAGTTGATGCTAGGTCTTAGACCACAATGTAGGCCTAATTTGTCTGACCCAGCTTAATTTAATCTTTTACTTTTAACTGGGTTAAAAACACAATTAGTCACTTACTGCTAGTTATTAGAGAGTCCCTTTTCCCGTCTTGTTTAATTGTTAAGAGCGTACTTGCTGGTGGGGATCTTTTTTCGTTGTCTGTTCTTCTCCCTTCTCCCGTTCCGTCCTCTCGCCCCGTTCCTCGTTTTCGACCTCCCTTGTTCTTCTTTTCGCGGGGCTTTTTCCACCAGCGTCGTCTTGGTTTTTTCTTCGGTTGGTTGATCGGTAATGTATATCTATTACCGAGCACGCTCTTGTCACACAGTATATAAATACTAGTGTGGAGAATAACTCTGGTGAGCAACCAATTGGTTTCATCCACCCAGTTATTGACATAAAAGGAATTTAATAATTGTTAGATTAACTACCTACCTACTCAGTGAACCATTTTCGTTACCTCCCAACTACTCACTCATCAGTTTTCCATATATATCAACAACTTCATATCGTCGCAAAATCCTCGAACATATGGGTTTGATTTTATACAAACTATTTACCGAAGTATCGGGCGAACAATAACCCCAATGCCCGCTGCAGGCTAGCACCAAAATATAAACAATGATTAGGTACTATTCTGTAGAAGAGTTAGTAAGCCTACTTATTTTCTTTTTATCCAGTATTTGGTTAATTTTTATGTATTATTTATAAAAAGTATAATGGAAACATTTAATTAAATCGTTTTAACTTGCATGGAAATGCTATATGAAAAACTTTTTTTAAAACGTGTTCATCGATCTAAATAAATATAATAAAATAGAATACCCTAAAAAAAAAAAATCTTTCAATTTTCTGGACCGTTTCATCTGGAAGTCAATCGAATCTTCCAAATTTTACTATATTTTGCGCAACTTTATCCAACTTTTATCTTGAAATATATTTAAATTTTAGTTGTATCTTTTTTATTTGTAAGGGAGGGTAGGGGGTAGGGAAAGTGAAAAAACAAGAAGGAAAACGGGTGGGGGGGGAAGCTAAAAAAAAAAAATAAAAAATATCCCGAAAGAAAACGTGAGAGAGCGAACGACAGAAAATGGGAGTCTTGACACGAGGAAGCCGCCTTAACCTATATACTCTGTAAAAGCCATTTGTTTTTTACTTCTCTTAAAAAGAAGTTCTTTTAAAAAAAATTGGAACAAAGAAACTTTCCGAAGGTTCATCTTGTCTATTATGGAGGAATTCCTTGTTTTTATTAGGTTTACATAGAAATGCCTTTCGACTTTTTTCTTTTTAAATCAAATCAGTTTTGGGGAGTGTCTTTTACGCCTGTTGGAAATCTTTTACCATCAAATGTTCGTCCCGGAATAGATCCATGGTCGTAAAAGGCAAATAAACTTAATTCCTACTTTGTACATTTGTAATGTTTTAATAAATAATTCATATTTTCTAATCCAAAGTTGTTTTGATCAGGAAAGTATGATATATATACACACACACACACACACACACACACACAGGGTGAGTCAAAAGTCTGGAAACATAGGAACTATGCTTTTCAATGCAAATATATATTTGCATTGTAAAGCATAGTTCC